>VBSM01003200.1:13361547-13425512 GCA_008086735.1 Cheirogaleus medius
TATGTTGCTGTGGACTTTGGACGTGACCCTGTGGACAGAGGAAAAGCCCTGCAGCCTTTAAGGAGGAATCGCTTGATCCAAGCTGAGCTTTCAAGAGCTGGTTCTGACAGCCACGGAAAGGCCTTAGTGCCCAGTTCGGAGGCCATGCTAGCCTGTGAACCAGAGCGAAATAGGAACCAGAGCCTAGAAGGAGGAACAACCAGATTTATCAACTTCCTAGAAAAAACCATCACTTAATATATCTAGTCAAATGGCCTTAGTGTTGTCTGGCCACTCATCGGTCCCTCCAGAGGCTGCTTAGGAAGGTATCAGGAATAGCCTTATGTAGACACACCCTAAAATGCCCAACTGCAAACAGAACACACAGAGAGGATGGTGCCAGTGAACTTCTGAGATTGTGGGAAAAACAATACAGAGAAACAAGGCTTTCCAATGTGTACAAACCCCACCTACTCAGCCAGGCAATGAGTCACTGCTCCTAAACTAGCAGCACCAGTGCACCCAATGGCGTGTGTTTCTCCTTCTCTTCCTGCTGGGCTCTTCCTAACGCGCCTGCCCCCATGCTCGCTCTGCACTGTGCACCTGCTACGACACTGCCACATCTCACAATGGGACAGCTGCACCTGAATGCCACTTTCTACAAGGATTGCCCTCTAGTTCTGTAGTCTCCAAACTTTCCTTCGTGCACCCCATCAGTAGAAAACAATCTAAGAACACAAGAGTCTGAATATACCCTCAATACATGTGCACATTTATACATCAATTATATAATGACCATCAGCCCGTATATTAAGCGATAGCAAATTTGTTTCATTTAAAAAAGTTAACAAGGAATAAATATAACTTCTGATATTTTCTTCTCATAGTCTAAAGGATGGCTTTTCCCTCCAGAACACCATAATAGCTACACTTACCCAGAGGGTAAGGGAATGAGGGATTCCACGTGGAAGGACTTAGCTGGACTGGACCCCCCCCCCCACTTTGTCATATGGGAAGGGAGGGATCCTCTCTCAGGTATGCACCTAGGTTCACTGTGGACAGGCCCTACAAAGCAGGGTGCAGGAGATATTATTTTCTGCTGCAAATTCTCCAGCCCAGACACACACCAACAGGACAAAGGTCTCAAACTGCATCAATTCCCTATTCATTGCCCTGTTTCCTCCATTCAAGGCAGTCTCTTCCCTGAGAAAGTTTTCCTCCACCTGTTACTTGATGGATTTAGCAACCACTGGTGATGACTGCCTTGCTCCACTGTCTCATTAAGAGTTTTAAAATGCTGATTTTCTAATTCTTCATTCCTTTTGAATTTATCAGATGTGATTTCCCCATGATTAACAACTTTCTCTCATCAACGATTTGATTATCTTAAAAAATAATTTGTGCTAGAAAAGCAGGATCAAAGCTGAATTCTTTCCCTTTATTTTTCGGAGTAATGAGTTGGTGTCCTAGCAACTTGCAAAGGTGACCTGGCTAGATTCTGCGGGTTTTTCTTGTCTGGCATGTCATTCTGGAATCTTTAAGTACTGCCCCCACATCCCCTTCTTGTATACTGAACATCTTGGCTGCTACACTATACTTGTGACAGTTTCAAATAACAATATAAATATTTCCCACTACCAATGTATAGTCAAAAGACTCTTTAAAAGTCAAAGGAATTATTTTCTCTGTTTGAGAAGTTAACACCAACCCAATAAGTTTTTCTTTTTTTAATCTGTTTTCAATTTTTAGTGAATGCTTTTAAAATTTTTTTATTGTGGTAAAAACACATAACATTAAATTTACCACTTAAACATTTTCAAGTGCACAGTTTGGTGTTGTTAAGTATATTCACATTGCTGTGCCACAGATCTCCAGAACTTTTTCAACTTGCAACAATGAAACCCGAGATACGCATCAAACAGTAATTCCCTTTCCCCTTCCTCGCAGCCCTTGGCAACCACTTTTCCGCTGTTGCCATGATTTTGACTACTTTAAACACTTCATGAGTGGAATCATACAGTATTTGTCCTTTGTGACTGGCTTATTTCGCTTAGCATAATGTCCTAGAGGTTTATCCACGTTGTAGCACGTGACAGGATTTCCTTCTTTTTTAAGGTTGAATAATAGCCCATTGTGTGGATAGACCACATTTCCTTTATCCATTTATGTGTCCATGGACATCTGGGTGGCTTCCACCTCTTGGCTATTGTGAATAATACTCCAGTGAACGTTGGGTGTGCATGTATCTCTTCAAGACCCTACTTTAATTCTTTTGGGTGTTTCTTTTTAAATTATGCAAAACATTTACATAGGTCTACAGTCAAAACAAGGTACATTAAAGAAAAATTGACCTTCTACCACCATCCCTGCATACCTCTCCTCCAATGGTAATCATTTTGTATTAGTTTATTTATCCTTCCATTGTTCCCTTTGGGAATACAAACTCATTCACATACACTAACATATACACACATTCTTCCCCTATACTTACTTGTATAAAAGGGAGTAGAGCCCTAAACTGCCCTGCACCTTGGTTTTTAATCACTTAATATATTCAAGATGTGTCCCTTCTTGAGTAGAGACTTTTCTCATTCCTTTTAACAGTTACATGATGCAATACTTCACTATATCAATGGACCACATTATTCATGCAGTCCCCTATGATGAATCCTTGGCTTGTTTCTAATCTTTTCCTATTACAAATAGTGCCACAATAAATGTCCTTGTGAACACACCATTTCTTATTTTTGCCCACATATCTTTGGGACAGATTCCTAGATATGAGTCTGCCTAGTTGAAGGAAAAATGGAAGGAGTTTTACTAGATCTTGACAAATACCCTCTCCCACAGGGGTAAGTGCCATGTTGCATTCTAACCACTGGGGGAAAAAAGGACTGATTTCTCTCAGAACAGCTATCTGTCAAACTTTCGGATTTTTGCCAGTCTGTATGTGGGGCATGGTGTCTTGGTGCAGTTTAAAACACTTCTCTTATTGTGAGTAAGGTTAACATCTTTTCACATGTTTGGGGCAATGCATTTCTTTTTCCTTTGAACTGTTAATAGCTTTTTCTGAGTTTTCTACTAGATGATAGAACTTTTTCGTCCATTTTTATAAGTTCTTTATATATATACACACACACACACACACACACATATGTGTGTGTGTATATGTGTAATATTAGCCCTCCATCTGTGATATAATATAATTTGCTTATGGTATTCCTGGTGGTGATTTTGCCATATAGGTTCTTTTTATTTTATTTTTCCTTTTTAAAGGCAGTCAAATGTATCAATTTTTTCCCTGATTTCTGAGTCAGAAAAATTATTCCCCTTCCAGGTTAATAGAAATTAATTCATGTTTTTGTCTTTAGTTACATTTTAAGCAGTGAATTTCTTTCAACTGAATCAACCCACACTGCTGAAATCCTCCATCCATGAAGAACAAAACAGGCTTGCAGGACTCTGAATCCCAACATTCCAAGACAGACCTCTATACCTTCAGGGAAAGCCCCTCTTCTCTACTCCCTGGAGACAGGAAAACGCCATCTCTTGGAGTGCACACGCACTGTATCATTCAGGCAGTGCTGGCCATTTTGCACACAGGTAGCACTTTATTTCACTTGACGTAACACACAGGTCACTCCTTAGGTTATTCTGTGCCACCTCACCCCAGTCCCTCAGAGTCACACGGCAAAGTCAAACCACAGGCTAACTCTGATCATGTCTCACCCTGCCAACTGCCATCTGTCACCTAACGTGCCAAAAATTAGTCTGCCCCCTGAACTGTGCCGCAGGGACAGCTTGCAATAGCAGGCTGATATAGCTCCAGGAATAATAATGTTTATGATGCATATGGCACACTCTCACAAATCTCAGCGAGAAAGAATATTTAAACGTGAGTTGAGTTTTTAAATTATTCCGCACATCAGCTGTACCCATTCCTAATTCTCCCTTCTCATCCCTAACACCCAAGGATTAGTCCACTGTGTTTGCTGTTACTACGTTTAGTGAACCTGGGAAAAGGGTACCTCCATGTGACTGCCCACCGGGGGAGAGGCAGCTACGTGGGGAAAGGGTCGGTGGGAGTCCCTCATGTCTTCATTCCACAAAACAGATTCGACAAAGGAAATCTCTGGATTACATTATTTTGATAATTCTGGAAAATGAGAATTCTCCGCTCTGAGCATCCAAACACCTTGTTTAACTCATGTGACCTTTCAATTATAGAAGAGGACTTCATCCCATCACTAAGGCCTACTGGCTTGAATAATAAATTTGCTTTTGGCAAAAACACTGTCAAACTTAGTATCAGGCTTCACAGTCCTCAGATAATTAGCAATGAGGCTAGAGGCAGGTAAGCCAATAGACCTAAGAAGAAACAGCAAATGTGGGAAAGTAACACTATAGAAACAGAGCAAGTTTAAGAGCCTAGCAGTGGGGGCCAGTTAGTTCCTCGCCACGTGGAGTTGCTGCTCTCACCACAACACCTCATAAAATCATCCCTGCTACTGACAACCACGACACCATGTCGGCAAAAGAGGGTAAAATTGCTTTCTGGGCCCAGGATTTAGGAAGCCCATAAAGTACAAAACTGAAATTCAAACAGTTCCGTTTTAAAAAGGCCCAATGTTTTCTTTAAAAAGTTTGATGCTTAAATAATTAAGGCTTAAGCGTTTGGAAAATGGATCTGCACGGAAGACCCCATCGCTCACTGATGATGAAGTGGATCCTGGACAGCTTCTGTGTGGCATGAGATGTGTTTGGTGCCTGCCCATCTAAAGCTGACGCAGAGGCCTTTCCCAAATGGTTTCTAATGACATTTCACAAAATGCTTACGTGGCCTTTTTCAATTCCAATTACAAAAAAATTCAGTTATTCCCAAAGCAAAGGTTCAACAGCCCGCACTTCTACATCTAAGGGTCTTGAGAATCATAACCCCCAAATAGACGGCTAATTAATTTTCCCATCTATCGTTGGTGACATTCTGGAAAGCAGAAGCGAAACACGAATACTCACGGAACATGGTATAAAACTGCTGAGGGTTCAGATTCCATTTTCCCCAGGGGGTCTTGTGGCCTTTAGACTGGGCATAATTAGCATGATTAAACTCTGGTTCCGTGCCGAATGAATCAAGGACTCGGAGCATGCACCTGGAAGAAAAAAGCCATGTGTGTAAAACGACATCTTTGACCCCAAAGTTCAAAAGGTAAGAGCTCCATCCCTTCCTTTAGGCACTACTAAAAATGGACAAATACTCTTAGTAGTGGCACTGGGCAAGCACTGAGAGGTGCTAGAACAGCTCGTGTACTAAACTTCTGCAGGTGCAACTTTAGAGCCTGTGCATTCACCCAGCAGATGGGACTTACTTCAGACTGGATCACAGAGGATCACTAAAATACTAGCAAAATTAAAAGTTCCACGAAAGTTGGAACTAGGGACTGCCATGTTCATTGCTACATATCCAGCACATCGCCAGGGTCATGCATACAGTAGGTGACTAATTAACGGTTGAGCCACCATCTTCAGAAGTCTTATTCTACTTAAAGCAAAGGCATGTGCTCTCTCTTTCCGCTATTGTTCAACATTCTCATCAAGTAGCTAGAGTATTTGATTTTAGGTAAAGCTTAGACTCTTGTTCAACAGGCAGTGGTGATTTTTATGTATCTGACAGTAATAGAACTTTACTGCTTTCTCCCTAGAGCCTGAAGAAATACATGCCAAGGTGTTTCCTTTGGCTATTCCACCAAAGCTTTCCGACAGAGCAACTCTGTTCTGCCACCTGTATTTTTGTGTGGCCTGTGAGCTTTTAAGGATCTGACTCAGTTTCTTCTTTTCCCCCACTATCAGGAAGTCATTCTTTCAACTTTTATTTCTACTTCAATATGTGAGTCAGGGAAAAAAAAATTCCAAACACTAGATTAGATTTTCCAGGAAGCACACTCATAAACCATCATTTTTGTGTGGTTTTCTCATTGGAGATCACCACCATTTGTCTAGACAAGGAAGAGGACAAAAGAAATCAGGAAGGCTATAACTACAAGTGAAATAGAAGCTGACCACAGGAAGAATTTTCTTCTCTGGGATTCTTGCGTGGCTCTAACATGCTCTCATTACAGCGGCAATGTACATAATATCACCAAGGATGGGTCATTAGCTTGGCAGCCAATAGGTGGACAGAAAGAGGAGCCCACAGCCTAGGAAGAAGAGAGCTAGGCCATTGCTTACTTTCCTTGCTCTCTGAAAACTTCAGAGCATTCTTTTCTTCTTCTTAATAAAACATTCTCATTTCTTAACTTATACTTTTCCCCTTTAAAATAAGATGCAAAAGAAACTGGTTGGAGCAGTATATTTTCTTTTTGAGGAAGATGGCAGTGTTCAGGTCACAGGGATTGGTGGCAGCTCCGCAGAAGGTCACCGTAAGAGGAGGGGATAGGACCAACGCTAACTCATGGGGTGCTCAGCTCCCAGAGAACCAGAGCTGTGATTCAGCACAACCACTTTGTGAGTCAAAGATTACAGCTCTGTGCAGGTGCAGCAGGCGAGAAGAGGCCACTCTGAGCGTAAGGAGCTGTGTCTTGAAGGCGTCAGCTCCTTCCACTTATTTGCAATTGACTCCAGTAGTCTAATAATTGTCCCTTGCTATCTGCAGCGGATTGGTTCCAGGACCCCCATGGATACCAAAATCCAAGGATGCTCAAGTCCCTTACATGAAATGGCACAATATTTGCACGTAACTTATGCAAAAGTTATACTGTACTGCTTTTTATTTATATTATTTTTGTTTTCTTCAAATATTTCGATTTACAGTTGCTTGAATCCATGCATGTGGAACCTACCGACACGAAGGGCTAACTTATATATTCCTTCCTAGTTTTGGATGGTGACCATATTTTTTTTTAAATTTCAAAATATTAAGGGAGTACAAAGGTTTCTGTTGCATGAACACATTGTATACTGCTGGAGTTAGGGCTCTTAGTGTGTCTGTTACCAGGACAGTGTTCACTGTACCCAATAAATAAGTTTTTATCTCTCTCCCTCCTCCCACCCTCTTCCCCTTCTTAGTTTCTAATGTCCTTTACTTCTTCGTGCCTGTGTGTACCCATTGTTTAGCTCCCACTTATTAGTGAGAACAAGTGATGTTTGTTTTTCCATTTCTGAGATACTTCACTTAGGATAATGGTGTCCAGTTCCATCCAAATTGCTGCGAAAGACATTTCATTCCTTTTTATGGCTGAGTAGTACTTCATGGTGTGTGTGTGTGTGTGTGTGTGTGAGTGAATCCACCACATTTTCTTATACACTCATGAATTGATGGGCACTTAGAGTGATTCCATTATATTTGCAATTATAAATTGTGCTGTGATGAACATTTGAGTGTAGGTGTCTTTTTGATAAAATGATTTCTTTTCCTCAAGGTAGATACCCAGTAGTGGGATTGCTGGATCAAATTGGCAGTTCTACGTTTAGCTCTTTGAGGAAAATCTCCATACTGTTTGCCATAGGGGTTGTACTAGCTTGTAGTCCCACCAACAGTGGGACTGCATTCCTTTTTCTCTGTATCCATGAAGCATCTGTTGTTTTTGACTTTTTGGTAATGGCCATTCCAAAAGGGGTAAGGTGGTATCTCATTGTGGTTTTATTTTTCATTACCCTGATAAAGAAGCTGAACATTTTTTTTCCATAGGTTTCTTGGCCATTTGTTTATCTTTTGAAAACTTCTGTTCATGTCTTTTGCCCACTTTTTGATGGGGCTGTTTTTTCTTGCTGATTTGAGTTCTTTGTAGAGTCTGGATATTAGTCCTTTGTCAGATACGTAGTTTGAGAATATTTTCTCCCATTCTGTAATTTGCCTGTTTATTCTGTTCTTTATTTCCTCTGCTGTGCAAAAGGTTTTTAATTAAGTCCCATTTATTTATTTTTGTTGTTGCTGTATTTATCTCTGGAGGTCTTAGTCATAAATTCTTCACCTAGGCCTGTGTCTAGAAGACTTTTTCCTACATTTTTTTCTAGAATTTTTATCGTTTCATGCCTTACATTTAAGTCTTTAATCCATCTTGAATTTTTGTATGTGATAAGAGACAGAGGTCCTATTTCATTCTTCTGCATGTGGCTATCCAATTTTCCCAGCACCATTTACTGAATAGGACATCCTTTCCCCAGTGTATGTTGTTATCTGCTTTGTGGAAGATCAGTTGGTCATAGCTACATGGTTTTATTTCTGGGTTCTCTATTCTATGCCATTGGTTTATATCTATACTTTTATGCCACTCCCATGCTGTTTTGGTTATTATAGCCTGGTAGTATAATTTGAAGTCATGTAATGTGATGCTTCCAGATTTATTCTCTGCTTAAGATTGCTTTGGCTATTTGGGCTCTCTTTTGGTTCTAAATGAAGCTTAGGAATTTTTCTAGATCTGTGAAATAAGACATTGACATTTCAATGGGAATTGCACTGAATCTGTAGATCACTAGGGGCAGTATGGCTATTTTAATAATATTGATTCTACTGATCCATAAGCATGGAATGTTCTTCCACCTGTTTGTGTAATCTATGATTTCTTTCATCAGTGTTTTATAGTTCTCCTTATAGAGATCTTCCACCTCCTTGGTTAAGTATATTCCTAGGTATTTTATTTTCTTTGTAGTTACTGTAAATGGTATCGAGTCCTTGATCTGACTCTCAGCTTGACTTTTTTCAGTATATAGAAATGCTACCGATTTTGTACCTTGATTTTGTAACCCGAGACTGCTGAATTTATCCATCCTAGGAGTCTTTTTGGTGGAGTCTTTAGGATTTTCTAGATACAAGATCATATCATCAGCAAACAGAGAGAGTTTGACCTCCTCTTTCCTGACTTGGTACCCCTTTATTTCTTTCTGTTGCCTGACTGCCCTGGTTAGGACTTCCAGTACCAAGTTGAATAGCAGTAGTGACAGTGGGCATCCTTGTCTTGTTCCAGTTCTTAGGGGGAATGCTTTCAACTTTTCCCCATTCACTATGTTGTTGGCTATGGATTTGTCATATATGACACCTTAATAATTTTGAGGTATGTTCCTTCTATGTCCATTTTCTTGAAGGTTTTTATCATGAAAGGGTGCTGGACTTTGTAGAATGCTTTTCCTACATCTATTGAGATGATCTTATGGTCTTTTTGTTTTTGTTTACATGGTAAATCATATTTATTGATTTGCATATGTTGAACCATCCTTGCATCCCTGGGCTGAAACCCACTTGATTGTGGTGAATTATCTTTTTGATGTGCTATTGAATTTGATTTGCTAGTATCTTGTTGAGGATTTTTGCATTTATGTTCATAAGGGATATCAGTCTGTAGTTTTCTTTTTTTGTTGTGCCCTTTCCCAGCTTTGGTAACAAGGTGATACTGGTTTCACAGAATGAATTAGGGAGGAATCCCTCCTTCTCAATGTTATGGAATGATTTCTGTAGGATAGGTGCCAGTTCTTTGTAGGTCTGGTGGAATTCAGCTGTGAATCCATTTGGTCTGGGGTTGTTTTGTTGGGAGATTTTTTTATTACTGCCTTAATCTTGCTTCTCCTTGTTGGTCTGTTCAGGATTTCTATTTCTTCCTGATTCAGGCTTGGGAGGTTGCGTGTTTCCAGGAATTTATCATTCCCTCTAAGTTTTCTAGTTTGAGTGCGTAGAGGTTTTTATAGTATTCATGGAGGTTATTTTGTATTTCTATGATATCGGTTGTAATGTTTCCTTTTTCATTTCTAATTGAGGTTGTTTTAGTCCTTTTCTATTTCTGGTTAATCTTGCTAGTGGTGGAGACTGTATTTTTAACTTGGAGTTTTACTACTGTTTTCTTTTTTAATTTGGACAATTAAAAGAAACCCTGATAAGCTGCCCGGTGTGGGCCTAGCTGCTGAAAGGGAGGACTTTTGTACCATGCCTAGATGTAAGGTAGGTGACACTGGGCTCTTTGTGACAGAGGACTGGAATGTTTCGGATGTCTCCCAGAAAATTGAAATTCTACATCCTTTTACTTGAGGCTTTCGCTTGGGAATTATTTTCTAGCTTATCTAGGTTTTATATTTATTAATATAAACCAGACGCAGGAGACTGGTCTTTGTCAATGACAGGGAGGTTTAACATTATAGTTTTCCTTCTCTGATCACATTCTACATCTGTGTGTTACGGAATTGTGTGTTTGTGTCGCTAATATTTATGCCATCTCTTTAACATCTTCTGTGTCTGGGGCATCAGGAGTAGACTAATGACTTGAAAAGATATTTGCCTCGGTGTCCAAGGCAGCTGGCCTTCCTAACAGGGACTGCAGCAGCAATGCCAAATGGCTCCTGGAACATTCTCTCTTTGCTCTCAGCCTATGAAAGGGATGCTCACAGACTCCTTGCCAGGCACTGCTTTCTAATTTGGTGTTTGATATAAAACATGGTATATCTTGGACTATTTTTATGTTTCTTGTATGTCGTTAGCATTCAACAAAGACCTCACAGGAAGCAAAACAGGTATGAGTTTTGCAATACCCAGCAGAATACTATTTGCATGTAGGCATTTAAGAAACATTCAGTTGAATTTCCTGGTTCCCTATGCAAATTGGACAGAATTAAGAAATATTTTTCTAAGATCAATAAGCCTAAAGGGTTTGCTCCTAACTGAAAGATCAGGTGATAACATTACATTCAATGAAATACATAAAATTAACCAAGATAAATACAGAATCCTGACAATTTCTAATTTTTAAAGGGGAAAGAAATTGGCAAGAAACTTCCAAGAGTACTTCATTGGCCTTTTGATGGCATCTTAGCTTTATTACAGCACAAAGACTGCAGGGCCGGAGCACTAACAGACTTTCTGCCAGCTAATATCACTAATGTAGATGATTTATCAAAGAAAGGCTGATAAACATTACACTCTTCCACAAAACCCCCTCTGAGATGGTGCCTTTTCATCCAACAAGAATCAAATACCAATCAACAGCAACCATTTTAATAACAAAATTGTCCTTTTTAATTGATCTAAACACTACCACTGAGAACACTTTTTCATTCCAATAGCCCTTCTTAATGGCGAGGATATGAGAGTCTAGGGACGTCTCTACTGGCTAGTTTCTTTTGCACATTTATTAGACGTCTGCCATTCACAAAATGCCAAGAAACAATGGCTCTGTTTGTGTTAAGATTAAGAACACCCCCCTCCAAAAAACAGGAAAAACCTGCTGTAAAACGTAGAATGCTATCCTAGCCCAAACCAAGTTTTTAATTTTTCTTTAATATTCATGTACCATTTAACACTATTAAATATGATCTTTAAATTTATTCACCTTTTAGAATTTATTTTTTTAAAGAAAACCTTTCAAGACCATAAATAGAAGACAGTAACAACTGCAATAAATGCAAGATAACAAAAGCATATAACCCTTCTTAAGACAGTATTATTAAATTCAAAATAAATGCTTTTGCTTGTTGAAGGCTGAGACTCATAGCTACTCTCATGGTGCTAAACATTCATGTAAATGTTAAAAGAACTGTTGGAGATATAGTAACTTCAAACTAAGCCTTTTCTTGGGAAGGCTGAAAGAAATTGAAAAATTAATAGATTTCATTATATCATTCAATGTTATTTACTGCCATATTTGGATACGATGTAAAACTGTTTTAAATACTAACTCGCAGTCCCAAATCCACACCCAGGGAAACATCGAGCTATTCGATTAAATAAAGACTGCGCAGAATACACAGGCACTGCAGTCACGCCGACAACAGGCTCATCCTAAAAAGTGCAAGACCCCAGCATTCAGACAAGGTATTGCCTGATATCCCTTCCAAGAATGGCGAGAATACCGATGAGGGAAAAGATAAGAGAAACGAATCATCTCAAACCTACGGACTTCAAGAAATGACACTGTCCGTATTTTATCAAAACTGTTATTTGATTAAACAGATGAGGCAGGTGTAGGCATGCTGAGAGAGGAATGTTAAGTGTTAGGGACGGTAAAAAGGAGGTTGGACACTTGTTTTCTATTCCTAAGAAATCAATGAAAACAATGAATAGCCCTAGAAGGTAGAAAGTCACTGTGAAGAATCTGAATTTCAATTAGAAATGAGAAACACACTCCATTTAGTTCAAAAGATACTATTTGGCAAGCTTTTTCTACCTGCAACCATGCAACTGTTAGGCAAACAAAAATGAAGCGCTAAAAACTTAAGAAGAGCATGTAGCACTTACTGGTAATGAACCCACGATGGTCCAAGAGTTTTCTTGAATTGAGCGAGTCCTACGATATCAATATAAATGAGCTCGACGATTCTGTCTCCTACAGTTGGGCAGCCAGATCGGTTTCCTACAACCTTCTTCATGATTCTAGAGAAAAGGCGGGAAGGAAGTGGAAGGGAAGAAACAATTTACTTCAGGGTAATAAACCTGGCAACTTTAATAAGCAAATATCACCCCCAAAACCCTTATTAGAGATGATAGCATGGCCCTTCCAAAACTGCTACCTGTTCAATTCTTCCCACCAAGGTCAACCCAGGGTCCTGATTCTGACTTTTGCAAAAGCAAATGGTGGCATATAGACACAACCTTGGAAATCAAGGAAGACTGGGGTATGAATCCCTCCCCACTAAGTAAAAGCTATGAAACCTTGGCCAAATTATTTAACTTCTCTGAATCTCTTTGCTCATCCTCCAGGAAAGGAGGATCAATACGAAGATGATGATACCAACCTCTCAGGGATTCTTTGTGCATTTAACCACTTCAGTATGAGCGTCGACTACAGTCGACGGCCACAGATGAACACGCACAGTTGAGCGTCGACTTTAGTCGACATCCAAAAGCTTTTACTTTTACAACTTTTACCTCTGCAGTTGCAGTGTGTACGTTCAGCTAATAAGTTACTATGAATCTGTGACCTTTTAACAAGTCCTTAGGAGTTATTATAGTTATTTTCCTAAAGCTGCCTATAAAGTAAAACAAGCTTTCAGTGCTTTAAAGCTTTCCTCATCACACAAGAGCAAAACGGATTCGTCGTCAATGCACAGCACAAACTATCGTGGGGACTGTGAGTGTCGGCCGTGGGCAAGGTTTCGCGGCCGGTGAGCGTGGTACCGAAGTGGTTAAATGAGCTACTGAATAGAATGTGGCTAAGGTACACCAGATACTCAATGACTACAGTCCCACTGCCGAGCAAGTTTCTTACTACCCTTACTAACCTCCTCTTTTTCTAAATTTCTTCACCTTCTTTCCTCTACAGTATTAACTTTTTATACTGCCTTGTACTATTCCCTAATTCTTTATCTTGTATCAAATTTTTTCTTCTAACTGGGCTGTGTTACAGAACTGGCACTTTGGTTTTATTTTTTCATCACCTTTTCTCCCATCCAATCCATCCAGACACACAAAAGCACCCTTGCACTCACACGGCGACAATGGACTTGACTGGCACGACGACTTCACGTGTAGGAACAAACTGCTGACCGTACTGTCATTTGCTCAGCCATCAATCCTCTCATCCCAATCCCACTTGTCCCCCACAATAACCCTTCATCCTACTTCCAAGGACAACAGGACTCTGCTCTACAGTCCTGTAATGCCACCATGTCAGCCACCCTTGCTCTCTCCTCTGGGTTTCTGAAAGAGCTAGGTTCTATGTAACCGATTTCTTCCCAAGAGGTGGAAAACCGTTTCTGTGAAAGGCCAGATGGTAAACACGTTCATTTTTGCAGGCCATATGTCATCTGTCACAACTATTCTGCTCTGCCATTGTAGAACGAAGGCAGCCTTAGATAATACATAAACGATGGGGCGTGACTATGTTCCCATGAAACTTTATTTACGAAAATAGGCCAAGGGCTGAAGCCACAGCTTGCTGAGCCCTGGTCCACCCTATGTTCAGTGGTTCCCAAACTTGTCTATACCCTGATATTACTTGGAGTCATCACAAAATACATTCGGTTGCATATGTCCTACCCCCACACAAAGGTCATGATTTAATTATCGTGGGGTATAGTCTGTGCTTTGGGATTTTAAAAGATTCCCCAAACTTAAATAAAATGAAAAGATCCTCAGGTCATTTTAACATGCAGGCATATGTGGAGACGGCTGCTCTGTGTTGCTTCCAAAACTACCTTCTAAGATAAAGCACCTCTCATCTGGCCCCAGTGTGCAGGAAGACTGCTACAGTAAGTCCTCACTTAACACTGTCAGGCTCTCGGAAACAGGGACTCCAAGCCAATCCTTGAATAACGTTGTTTACTTCAACCAGTTTCATTATGATGTTGGTAAACAAAAACCTGGTTTCATTATATGTCATTTCACTTAAAGTCCAAGAAGCTATCGGCGACATTAAGTGAAGACTTATTGAACAGACTTTCCCTTGACCAACTGAGTCTCTGCCTTATAAATCCCTGATTTGTCTTTCCTGACTGCCCCAGGCAGGCCTTGTCCCTGGTACTTCCACAGTACTCCATTTGTTCGCCCACCCACCCATTCATTCCTTCACTCACTCATTCAACAGTTATATGGGCACCCACTATGTACTAGGCACTATCTAGGTGCCAAATTCCCAGTGGTGAATAATATTCAGTTTTCTGCAAGCCCTGTGCTTAAATTCTAGCATCTACACTTCCTCAATCAGCACCAATCAAAGTGTAATTGGTATAATTATTAGGTAAGACTAGTTGTAATTATCAAAAGATTGTCAGCTTCCTGACCACATGCTGGTCATCTCAGTATGTCCTGCACCGAAAAACAGCTCATAGAAAGCACTGAGCGACTGCTGACCGTATGCACGCAGCCACTTTAGAGGTTGTGTACCCCATGTGTTTTGAAGCAAGCAGGAGGCAGGTAATAGGAGGTAGCCTGTGAAACGGACCCGAGCGGTGATGAAGGGTTTGGAAGACTGCAGGTTCACCTAGCTCAGAAAGGAACATGCAGTACCATGGTGAAGAGCACAGGTTTTAAGGTCAGACGGACACAGGCCTTGATCCTGGCTCTCCCATGTATTATCCATGAAACCCTACACAGCGCATTTTTGGTTTGAACCTCAGTTTCCTCATCTTTAAAATGCAGACAGCAACAGCACTTACTACCAGGTGCTAAGGACTGAGTGAAACACAAAGAATGTAGTACCTGGTGTATAGTAAGAAATCGAAGGTTAGCTGTTAAGTCATTATCAATATTATGGTTGTCATAATTGTTGACACTATCATAATTAAAGCCTTTATCACAGCATCTGGCATATGGAAAGTGTTAACAAACGGCAGCTGATATTATCTTGCTGCTATAATTGTTTTCATCTCAACACACTGCCACCAACCAGGTGGGGACCTCAGACCCAATACTTGGACCTCTCTGGGTGTTAATGTCTTGGATGATAAAGTAGGAGCAGGGTGGAACATATATTAACACCCCTCCCATCTCTAGAATGTTCATTCATTCTAGCTGTTTCTTCTGGAAACATTTGGCATATTTCAACATGGTAACTTGGCTGTTGGGTACAAAGTCTGCATGGGCGGTTATCCAAAAGGAGTGAAGGGGATATCGAAGCACCTTTGCTCAGCCAGCTGTGCCAATCTAAAAGGGATTAAGAGAGGGCTGGAGCTAGAAGCAAATCCCAGAGAAACAGAAAACCCAGGTAGAGTTAACAGACTCGGAGTTGAAAGTTGGCTAATTGAAAAAGGATTGGATCAGGGCTCTCAGGAAATTCATTCTATCCAAATTAAATTATAAACAGGAACCTGCTCTGTTTTAAGATTTAGAGAGCTTGATGTTGAGGGGAATGGTGTGAATTTCAGCAAGAGACAGGGAATTAGGAAAGTCAATAATATTTGGTGCTACAGATGTTGGAAGCACCTGTAATAGCAGAGAATAAGCTCCTTAGTTTGAATTTTGTGGCATTCATTTATGAAGCCTCAGGAGCCTGCAGCTACAATGAAAACATATTATCCTTTTCACAATGTATGTATTTAGCTCCTGAAAATAATCTTCTTATCTCCTGTTTAGTGAATTATCGCTTTCATTTTCCTCCACAAAAAATTACACACTAATAGAGGGCTTTAAGAGTTTACAATTTATTTTTTGTATTCTGATTTTAAAATTGAAAAGTAATCTCCTTACTCCTTGAGCTCAGCCAGTGAAGCTGAAATCCTAATGTCATGGCCCAGTAAGTACAGAGATGTAATTAAATCACTCCACTGCACTAATTCACCAAGAGGGCCACCACTGAAAGCTGTCTCTGCAATCTTGAATCCAGATTCCTTGGTCAGGAGTCCCAGGTGAACGAGGACCTGGAAAGCAAAGAAGAGGCATATGCTGGTTCACACTGAATCAAGTACAGAGTCCACAGTAAGGCAACAACAAGTGATCAACCAATCCCGGAGTAACACTTAAGTCCCAACAAAATCCCATTGTGGGAATGCCATTTTTCTAGAAAGTACAAAGAAAGGAAGGAAAGAAGTTTTCATTGTTGCTTTCGAGAAATAAAATCATTATGGCCCTTAGTCTGGCTATGAGCATGAGGTATGGACATAATTCTGCTTCCAAAAAGCAGAGTATATTTATAAAATTAGAATTTAAAAAAGCCAGTCCAATTAAAAAAAATCTTTTAACAATACAGGGCTTTTATCCACAGCTGGAATTTTTTTTTAACCCTTTATCATGGAAAATTTCAAGCACACAGAAATGCAAACATAGCAATATAATCAATGCCAATGTATTCATCACATAGCTTCAACAATTAATTCATGACAAATCTTATTTAATCTACCCCTCCTATTTTCTCCCAATCCCCCTAGATTATCTTGAAGCAAATTCTAGATATCATATCCTTTCATCTGTAAATATTTCAGTATGTTTCACTAAAAGAAACAAACCTTCCCTTTAAAAATATAACCTTAACATCACTATTATCCCTAAGAAAGCTAATTATTCCTTAATGTCATCTGATATCCAGTTAGTATGTACACTTTCTTAACTGTCCCTTATTTTTTAAGTGCATTAGTGATTCAAGAGTCAGCAGGCACACATTATAATCACTTCATATGTCTATTAACCTCTTTGAACTCATCAGCCTATTTTGGGGGAAAGGTATACTATAATCCATTTATCAAAAAAAATTAGATTTTATTTCCAATAGAGTCTCCCACACTCTTGATTTTGTTGATTGCAATCCCAAGGTACCAATGAACAGATTCTTCCGTCCCTTGTATTACGGTAAGTAATTAGCTCTACAGACATGATCAAATTCAGATTTGATTCTTTTTAGCAATACTACTTCATAGGTGGTGCTGTGTACCTTCCACTGGTGAGAACAATGTCCAGGTATCTGTTTTGGGATGTTAGCAGCCACTGATGATTACTACCTACAACTGTTAGTCCATTAGGGGTTGCAAAATGGTAGTATTCTATCATTCCTTCTTCATTTATTAGCTGTAATACTTCTATAAAGAGAAACTACCTGTCATCAACTATTGGGTCACCCTGAGAGGACCCTAGGTTTGCATAGAAGGAGCCTGGTAAACAGTTGATTCTTTCTCTTTACTTGCCAGTTTAATGGACTTATTCTTTAGCAGACTGATGATGATCCCTGAGGTTTGTTTTTAAGTATATCATTATAAAATCATGGATGTAAACATATTTGATGTGTTTCAGTAAGGTGCACTTATTACTCTTACTGCTTATCAAATTGTCCCACCCTGGCCAGCGAGACACTATTCAATTTGGCTCCCAAGTTCTTTTGACACAATCCTAGTGGTCTTGGATACCTTCTCTGTCCTTGACAAGAACGTAATGTTCTAGGCTCAACATGGGCACATCTGCTGTCTCAGACCTTAATAAAGCCATTTTTCCAAAAATGTCTTATACCATCTCGTGGAAATAGCATTTAGAGAATGAAGTCTGGGGCTTAAGGGACTCTAGTTTGTCACTGTTTATAGGCCTTTTTGGCGGCTTGAGCTGGGAAATCTATTTTTCTTTCAAGATAAAACAAATCATGAGTTTATACTGGTTCTTCCAATTCAAGCTGAGGTTTACAGTATTTTTACATAACATTACCAATCCTACATCTGTCAAATTCCTCTTTCACAATGCAAATCCCACTTCTCAAAGACACTAACATAATTACTGATTTGCTTTATCCCAATATTCACAGGAGATTCAGAATGAGAATATCAATACCGCCACGTACTATGTGATTAATAATTGTTTTAAATATTTTTGCAGTTCTTTTTGTCCTTTGTGATATCCCATCAGAAAGTTCCATTTACTATGTTCTAAAGTTACTAAGTACAGTCCCTTTCTGTGTGCTTATAATCAAAACTGGATGGAAGTACAGTTTGTTATATTTTCCTTCTGACTTTCAGGCTTTTTGTGTAATTAAATTTTGTTTAACACTTATGCAAAATGGTTCTAGTGTCAAATCTACAAAGCTAGATATACTCAGAGAAGTCTAGTTTCTACACCTGTTGCCTCCACGCTAATCCCTCCTCCTATTTGATCAGTTATTTTTTCTTATTGTGGTAAAATATACCTAACATCAAATTTACCATTTTAAGGTGCACAGTGCAGCAGCATTAAGTACCTTCACACTGTTGTGCAACCATCATCACCATCCATCTCCTTTATTTTTAATTTTATGATTTATCTTCCCTTTTGTAAAAATACGAACATACATATATATTACATGTGCATGTATATACCTACATGTAGATATAAATTCTCTTTTTAAAAAATAATGTACACTGTGTTGTTGCAGCTTTTTTACAACTTTTAATATATTCTGAAGATTTCTCCATAGGATTCTATAGAAATAGTCTTTATTTCTTTTTGCAACCCACCTGCAGCATCTGACCACATGTTCTTTCATATGCTACCATTTGGTGCCAGAAAGATCTTTCTGTGCCATAAACTCAAGGGATCTAAACAAAACTGACCTATCAAACTGTGACTTGGTCTTGTAAGTGTATCTGTATTTTCTTTTTCAAAGATATCAAATTAGTCTGATTAGGAATACAAAACTCATTTTTTAGTTCTTTTTAGATATAGGAAAAAACTGTTCACTTTGCTCAATTCTGAAATCAGAACAGTTCTTCTGAAGCCATGCCATCTTATCTATAGTTAATAGGGTATAAGATCTTCTAAGCCTAGGGCTAGTCTAGAGGTTTTCCAAGCATCTCCTCATAAACTTGAAACAAACTGCCTCAAATTTAATAAAATGCCCATCCTAAAATATAAGCAGAAACACCAACTAACAGAGCAGCAATGAAACTCACTGGTTGCCCAAACCACAGGGTTGACAAACAACAAAAATATAAAATTGTCATGATATAACAGGAAGCTCTCAAAGGCTGGCTTCAGGTGGAAACAAAAAAGGGGAAGAGGTTTCCTGACACTCTGAGAGAGACAGTTGGTTCCAAGAAAAATCTCACAGGCAGATTTTCTGCTTGGCTTCACCCAAGAAACTCAGGCTAGTCCTTGCCAAGTCAGAGTATTGTAACGGGGGAAGGAAAACCCAAAAACAGCTGTATGAGAGACTGAGCAGATTCACCCTGAGGGAGTATCATTTGAGACATGACATGTCTCTTAGTCTTGTTTCCAAGCAATATCAAATTTTAAAAGAAAACTGGCATCTAACTGAACTGAATTAATAAGAAACTCACTTTCTTCCGCTTTCTCTTTTCAAGATTCTGCTTCTCTGCCAGGGACTTGATTGCCTGGATCCACGCGTCAGCCATTCGCCGGATCCGTAGCCTCATCCACCGAAATTCTTCATGCTTTTTCATCATACTGTAGAGAATATTAAAATCCGTGCGAATTTCCGCCTAGCAACAGAAATTTAATAAAATGATTAGAAGATAAAAAGTCAGAAGGCATAATGGTTTTCAGGATGTGACATTTGAAAACTTGAAAGGGATAGTCAATTAAATCGAGGGCTTCAAAAGTGGGTCTCATCTGCTGCACAGCTTTGACTTTAAGGTCTCAGGATTGCAAATTGAAGCAAAGGCCGCTGACTGCCGCTCTGCTATAAGGGACATCATTAAAAAATTAGAAATTGAGAAAAGCGGCACAGTCATTGCAAAGCCCTAAGCTATGTTAAAATGCAGTTTGTACAATGAGTGTGCTTGATGTACCTTGAACTTCTCTGCACCCAAATTTATTGTGCCACTTGGACAGACTGCAGAGCAGCAGGCTCCTGGGAGAACTAAAGTCAATTCTTAACAGGCTACCCGACATCGTGTAGGCTGCCAAAAAGCCTCTTTCTGTCCACAGGGTTTAATAGGGAAATAAATGCTCATCTTCTAGTTTCTTCCCGGTCCAAACGAAAAAATCATTTTTTTTCCTAAGGAATTTAAAAGCCAGGAATACAATTTTTCCATCATAACTGAATACAATTTAAAATTCAGACCAGAAAAATATAAAAGCCAGGAAGAATATTTTTCCTAATAGCCTGTATAATATAGCTGGACACAACCAGTGATTGGAACAACAGAGAAACATGATAATAACCAGGATTTATTTCACAGAACATCTCAGGCCAGCTGAATCATCTTTTAGCCGTCACCACGGCTCTTTCTAAACACTCATGTCCCTTTCTTGACTCGATTTCCCAAGACATCCTTGGTTTACAGCATGGGTCAGCAAACTACAGCCCTGGGGCCAAGTCCTACTCAGTCACGGCTGCGCCTTTTCATTTACCTGTCACCTATGGCTGCTCTCTGGGCTACGGTGACAGAATTGAGGCATTTTAATAGAGCCCATATGGCCTGCAAAGATGAAAATATTTACTGTCTGGCCTCTTACTGAAAAAGTTTGCAGATGCCTGCTCTAAAGAATAAGGACTTAAGCTGTTAATGTGGCACACAGAGCCTTTCATAGTCCCCTTCCTTCCTACCTTTCCAACCTCGTCTTCCCACCCCGTCTTCCTGAGCCCCTCAGCTATGGCCTACCGAATCATGCATGCTTCACTCCCTCAAACTGCCGAGCCCTCACTTTCCCAAGGTCACTTTGACCTTGTATAAACTCACTTATTTTACATTCAGTTCCAAAGTAATCTTCTCTATGCCATCTACCCTGGCCCCTGTGGGCTGAGACTGCCTCTTCCTCATTAATTCCCATGGGCCTGTATGCCAGCAGTTGTCACTGGCAGGGTCATTATTTACAAGCACTGCCCTCGGCAGATCACCAAGGGCCTCCACGCCTGGCACCAGATCTTACACCTGTCAGTAGCTCATCATTTAGAACTCTCAGAGAATTGCTCAATAAATAAATATATGCTAACTGGTTGACTGATTTGGTCACCTAGACTTCTGCAGGATGAGTGGCAGAAATTCTTCAGTTTAATACTATTTCAGATTACAGCTGGCATTTCTAGAAGACTCCACATGTATCACTTGGCATCTGATCTAAATGCACACGTCTAGGTAGAGTTTTCCAAAATCACTTACCAATGAGTTATGATCAGCTTCTTCGTAGGGATTTTTTGCTCTCCAAGGTAAATGAGGACACCAATTTTCAACCTGAAAAACATAAATCAGTGACACTAAGTATGCTGGTTCATCTATAATTGAATTCGTATACGTACAAAGCACTGAGAACAGTTCCTGGCACACAATAAGCAGTATATTAATGTGGGTTATCATTATTAGCCAAATTCCCATGCTTTTAGCTAGCAATCCAGACACAAGGAGCCTTCTCAGATGAAACGGTAACCAGCGAAGGTCAGAAGGAACACACGATTACACTTTACATCTGTCCTTCAAAGTACTTTACAGCGATTAATTCCTTAATCATTTAATCCTCATACCTCTCTACCAGAGGGAGGGGCAGTCTGATGGCAGAAAGGTAAGAGACTTGAACATGGCCACGGGGGAATGAGAATGTGAAGGTGTCTCTGTGACTATGTAGCCAATGGACGGGAATGATTCATTATCTGCTGTGGTATATCTGGAAAGGAAATTGGATGGCATTTGAGCCACAGAGCACAATCATTTATCCCAGAGTTAGGAATGCTACTGATCGTTTTAAGGCTAATTGGTCAAGGCTTCCCTCGTTTTCTGACTATTCATGTCACGTTACACCTCAGGAAATAAGGCGGTAAAACCTATTGGAGAAAGAGATGAAAGGAGAAGGGAAAAAAATCTTTGGTGAAGTTATGAGAGCCATTCTGGAAGACGGATTGTTCTGTCAATACGCAAGGGTTTAGAGAATTTAGGGAAGGGAGAAAGAGAAAGGAACAAAAGCACCAGGTTTTATAGAAATTACTTCAACAGAGGTTACCGAAGACTGTGAGACAAATTAACCATTTCTTCTAAAGAAAAACATGAGAAAGGCATTAAGTAATACTGATGTCTGGTCTCTGTCAAAACTAGGTATAAAATTTGAAAAAGAAGATTGATTATTACCCATTTACTAATATATAATGAGATTAAAGATGGCTAATAAACAGGCACCGAAAATAATTTTTCTATGGCCAGGTGGAACTATAAAATTTAACAGAGCAGGAGGGTGGGGGGCATCCTTGGAGGGTCACTGAGACGGGAGGGCTGTGTGTGGGACCGCAGCTTCACGGATCAGCAGCCACACAAGACGATCTGCCCTCTAGGTCTGGGTGAGTTTTCAAAGCACCACGCCTGCGTCACTAATCTAGACCTTACTCATTATGCAAGGTGATTTTTACTATGACCAAAAATAATTGGCTTGATTTGCATAAAGCCATCTGCCACTCCACAGGGTCCCAAAGCAATAAGCGGAGGGCAGCAAAGCTTGGGGAAGGGCAGAATCCTTGGATAGAAAAAGCGTAATACCCTCTCTTCTTGTGGAGTAAAATTAGACTTCACCATATTTGTGAATGACTTCTGAGACTCAAAAGGACTCCCCACACAGGGAAAGTTGAAATGATTTTTACTCATTAAAAAAAGAAAATGCCAACTTGCCGTGGTGGCCCACGGCCTAATTGCGAGGACCTTACAGCAACATGACCGTAAAAGGCAATGTCTGGAGTCCCACAAATGAGGAAAACGAGGGGAAACAGCAGAAAAAAAAGCCCGCAAGTGGACGAAGCTTCTGCTGACCTCAGCAACAGCAAATCCATCTGGTACCTCGTATTCTTAGGCTGGATTGAATTATTTAGCTTCAATTAAACTTTTGTAAATGGAATCAACAAGGCATCTTATAAAGTGTATTTATAACATGAAAGCTTCAAATGGATTACAGGCTTCATTGTGAGACCTTTAACCCCAGCCCATCCCCCCAAAAAGGACGAGGATGGGCAGGCAGGGCACAGAATTGCAATAAACTTCACACCACATAAATAACCAAATTTACACAGCCACTTGTCAAGATAAAAAATTGCCCCGTGAATGGCATGATGGGGAAAGATGAAACAAGACTAATGAAGGAAATCAACTAAAAGGAGAGACTTTAGTGAGAGCGCATAGTGACAAAGGAGAGTTCGTTCCCTCCTCACTTCTCCGCCACAAGAAGAATCTTCCAAGATTCATTCCGATGAAAACATAGTCCTAGGTGATTTTCTAAAATACGACTTCCCTACAGAATCCTCAAGAACATAATTCCTTTTTGAAACTGATCATTTATCTTAGATCTTCTTACTCTAAAGCATTGGCTACCGTTTTGCAAGGCTCTCAGGACACCCCTGCAAGTACAGAAAATAGAGTCAGTGCAATTTAGCCTCCAGTGAGAAATTCACCTTTAAACATGCACACAGAATGGTGGAAAAATCAATTATGAACATCTTAACACAGAATGGGAGGCGGGTGTTTTTAGGTTGTTTTTGTGTGTGGTGATAGGATAACTGGTTAACAAAATAATTAAATTATACATAAACCAATTACCCCATGGGGAGAGGGGGAAAAACAAAACAAAGCATTTCTTTCTTTCTAAACCTCTGAGGATTACCAGGATTGGAAGCAAGCCAGCACTGGCAATGACTCCAAGTACTGAAACAAACAGCCCTCAAATGAGCAACATTTTCCTAAATAAGAGCACAATTAATAACAGTCAGGGGAAATCTTGCTCAAGGCTAATAACTCAACCTCCTAATCCCTAAATTTGTTTTCTGTGTGATCTGTCCAGGGTACTTTAACAAGCTTAACCCACCAGTTCAGCACCCTCCCAATAAAGCTGGACCCCAGCATGAGCCCACTCCCACCCTGACCTGGAAGCGACTCTATTTTGAATCATTCTAAATAGCTCTTCTCCTCCTGGCTCTTAGAACCCTAGTGTCCTGCACCTGCCTGCGGCCGCCTTCCTTCATCCACTGCCTCGGCCACACTTTTCCAGCTGTGGCCCCTGGTACTCTCGCCCTGGGATGGGATTTTGTATTTGCCATTGGTGCAGGGACCCACTGGACCCTCCCACTGTCTACCCCCACCTCCGCCGGACTTAGGGCCTGTGCAAGCCCTTCCTCAAGCCCTCTGCCAGGGAAGGAACTGGACATTCTTTAGAGTAGCCTATAACTCACCACAGTCAGTCTAAAAATTGAAAACCATCTGAGCTCATGGCAACATGCACACAACAATTGATCGAAGAGCAGAACCATTACTCTAATAACCTTCAATTTGAAGGCAAAACTCCTTCAACATGAGCTAATCTTTTCAGTGTACTAGCGTCAGGCCACAAAATGAAGAGGCAGCAAAAACAGACAAAGACCAGCCAGGCTAGAACTTCGGAGCATCAATACATACTCCATGGAAAGGGCCCTATAAATCAATTTTCTTGAACAAGGAGATACAAAACAATTTCGTTTTTGACATTCCTTCTCCTAGTGATTGAAATTTCTTTGAACTAAAAAGGTTTTGCACCTTAATCAAGAGTATTGTGAATTAAAGCATTCCTCTGAGTCCTTAAAAATCTAAGTCACTCTTATTTTCAAGGTCCACAGGATGGACAATTATATTTAAAGAGATTACTGGTAGATACATACACAGCTCAGGTTGGAGTTTAAAGGAGGAAAAAGAAAGTAATAAAATCATTGCAAAAACTAGTATGAGATTCAATGAATATATGCATGTAGTTAGGTATAATATGGCAAAACTCTTTGTAGTAATGTTCTGTTCTTCAAAAGAATAATGATTAGTCTCTGTTATGGCTTCTTTCATGATTAATGTCACTGACATATAGGATTTCATGCTCTATTTTTCAGATGTTAAGTGCAATCAAAACTAAATGGGAAAAATGCATAAATCTGAGGTTATCTCTAGATAATGGTGTTATGGGTGCTTTTCGTTTTTTATTTTTGCTAATCTGCATATTATAATTCTTTTGCAATGAACATTAATTCAGAGAATAATTTTTAAAGGAGTTACAGTATTTAAGCATACAAGCACTTACAGAAGGCTTACAATATGTAAAGCTCTCTTCTTTTAAAAAAAAAAAAAGATTACATTACATCACTTAATCCTCCGGGTATTAACATGGGTACTTTCAACATATTATCAGGGTATGAAATCTAGGCTTAGTGGGAATCTGCTGATGTAACCCCTCTAGCGAGTGGCAGGGTTGGGTGACAACTGAGATCTGTCACTTCCTTTAACCAGGACATGTTCGAGTCACCTTAAGGTCAAGCTTAGTGAGGGACAAGAGAGCTGTTCATCGGGGAAAGAGGACTGAATCTGGGGTCAGCCAAAATGGATTCTATGCCCAACTCCGCCAATAACTAGGTGTGTAATCTTCAACAATTTGGCTTTCATGTTTTCTCATCTATAAAATGAAGGCGTTAGGTTAGGTGACCCTCTTAATTCCATTATCCTATAAGATCTGAAGGGGAGAATTTTATGTCATCCTGTTAGGTTAGGCTAGTTGGGTTATACACTGAATGAATACAGTTGACTACATGTCTATTCATCTGACACGCTGATGGTACATACACACACATTTGTTATACTGATGACGTATCAAGTTACTCATTACCACGTGCCAAGCCCCGCCTAGTCCACTTTCTGATGTTTCAAAAAGGAAATGCAAATGGTAAACGGATGTCTACTCATGTAATTGGTAAGTGGTGCAGGTACCTAGACTGGTCCCTCTGCACCAAACACCTACACTGATTAACATTTTGGCTCAGCTACTTCTTTGAATGGTTGCACATGGGGGCCGGGTGGGGAAGACAAAGGGTAAGAACAAAGGCTGCAATGTGTTGGGAGCTCAGAATGAGGACAAGCACTTTGCACACATTATCTCCTCTTTCAAATCATCTTCTGGGAGAGGCTGATTATCAGACCAGGTGAAGACGCCCAGGCATGGATCAGCCATAGCTAAGGACTGAAATGTCCTCTGTCCCGCCCCACAGCCGGTGAGCAGACTTGAAGCTTATACAACAAGCTTTTGGTTCCTACAGTCCCATAAGCATAGTCCACTCTTCAATATTTGAGTATTATTGCCTCAATCTTTCATGTGAAATCCTCTAGAATGATTTGTTACGCTCCTACTGCATGGCAGTACCGTAAGGTTAATAAAAAATAATAATTTCCTGCTTCCAACTCCTGCCCCTACCATTTATTCTGTGTATAGCAAGAGTAATTGTTTTAAAGCCTCAATTGAATCATGTTCTACACATACTCAAACCCTGCAATGGCTTCTCACTGCACTCAGAATAAAACCCAGAATTTGTACTAAGATCCTACAGAATCTGACCTCAACCCTCATACTGTATGCCTCGTTCACTCTGCCCCATGTAAACAAACCTCCTTGTAAATCCAAAAACATGCCAATAAGTTAGCCACGTGTGGTGGTGTGCCTGTAGTCCCAGCTATTCGGGAGGCTGAGGCAGGAGGATCGTTTGAGCCCGGGAGTTTGAGGCCAGCCTGAGCAACATAGTGAGATCCCGTCTCTACAAAAAATACAAAAATTAGCTGGGTGCGGTGGTGAAATTCAAATTTCATGGGATGTCCTGTACACTCTCTATAACCCTGTACCTCAGAGCACCCGCATCTGCTATTCTTTCTACATGAAATACTTTCTTCCAGCATGTTCCACGCCTCCCTCCCTTACTTCATCCACGCTGACCTTACCCTACTTCACTCTTCCTCAGACTAGTCACCCCTCGGGGCAATTACTTTATGTACTGATTTACTATGAATTGTTTGCTGCCCCATCTGAATATAAGCTACTTGCGGACAGAAACTTCATGTGTACCTTCCGCACTCTATCCCCAGCCCTGAGAACAGCACCTGGCACATAGTAGGTGCTCAATCAACGTCTGCTGAGTAGTGAATGAATAAACCAAAGACATGATTTGAGAACTAAAGATACTCGTCATAATGCTACTCTTTTCAGCTGATGTGGTGCTATCCCATTTTCATCTTATCAGAAACTTTCAACAAGATACTGGGGAAGGCAAGGTAGGCTTTATCTTGGCCTCAGGGAAGACACTCCTGTGAGGCTGCACTGCTGGCCCTGCCACGGCAGACAGGAGCCTCAGCGGCACAAGTGTGAAGCTGGCTAGCGCCAGAGAGCAAGGGCTGGAGTGGCCCATGATATTATTAATAACAGTTCTGCTCGGAACATTAGGAAAGGGGCAGAACTTAAGGAGACGCTGCAGTAAGTTCTCAACGTGCCACAAAACCAGTGATGACACAGTTTGAGAAATCCAACCAAAATTTCTATAGGAGGAGAAAAGTCAATTTTTCCTTACACATAAGAGGCAGCAATCAAATCCTCTATACCCGGCCACATAGACAACAAGCAGAGATGCTTCAGCTCTCACTGGGCATGCTTCCTGCTGCACGCTGGCAAAATTCGTCCTGTGCAGCCCATACCCATGACACTTCAACAGCCAAAGCCACCCCATTTTAGGAGATAGTCACACTCCAGAGACCAGGGCTATAAGCTCTTCTTTTGGGTTTAATGTGCAATTTTGCCTGAAGCCTAGATCCAGGCAAATAATCCTAAGTGACAATGAGAATAAAAGACGGGTAAGAAAGCTGCGCCTTCGAATGTGATTGGCTCATTCCATTCTAATAGTCTGATCTGATCCCTTCTACTCTCTTAATAGAAATGGTATCAGAGAGCTTTACGACAGTCCCCCTTATCTGTATGTAGCTTTGCTTTCTGCAGTTTCAGCTACCCTGCAGTCAACTGAAGAACAAAAATATTAAATGGAAAATTCCAGATATAATTCTTAAGTTTTAAATTGCACACTGTTCTGAAAAGTGTGAAGAAATCTCGCACCATCCTGCCCTGTCCTGCCCGGGAGGTGAATCACCCCTTTGTTCAGGGGATCCAAGCCGTAGACACTCCCTGCCTGTTAGTCTCTCAGTAGCCTTCTAGGTTATCAGACTGACTGTGTGGTGTTGCAGTGCTTGTGTTCAGGTAACCCTTACTTTACTAAATAATAGCCCCAAAGCACAGGAGCAATATTACTGGCAATTCACATACATCAAAGAGAAGCTGTAAAACAGTAAAGAAGGACATTGTATATATAGGGTTCAGTACTGCCCTCGGTTTCAGCCATCCACTGGGGGTCTTAGAATATGTCCCTGGTGGATGAGGGGGCATTACTGTATATGAAACTTGTTAATAAGTGCTCAAAATTCCCCTGCTTCATGTCTCATCTTGAATGTCTTATCAGATTTTAAAGTTGCAAATTTCATAAGGACAGTTTTTCAAGATTAGAAAGGTTATAGCTGGGAGAAGTTACCTACTCAGAACAACAAAAATAATCTATCATCTATTTTTTAAAATGTTTCAAATAGAATCACTCGCTCAAATAAATACATGTGGCCAGGCACCACTGTACATGAAAACGAAATAGACAAAATCCTCTCTGGAGATAACTTTCCCTGATGCTAATCTTGGAAGCTGATGGTCCCCCCAGGGCCTTTGCACTTACTGTTCCCACTACCTGCTAAAAACACCGCTGGTCAGAGGTCTGCACTTCTTATTCCCTGGCCTCCTTCAAACAGGCGTTCAAACCTCACTCCCTCACCTTGTCAGTAGGGCCTGTCCTGACATCACTTTACCCAAAACTGATGCCAGCATTTTTCATGAGCACGTCTTGCCCCCTCTCATTTTCCTCCACGGTACTTACTACAATCTAAGAGATTATATTTTTTTACTTTTTCGATATTGCTGGCTATCTTCTCTCACAAAACATAACCTTAATGAGGAATGTTTGATCACTGTTACATCCCCAGCACCCAGAAAAATCCAATAGCGATGATCACCCCGGCACCCAGACTGTGGTCCCTCGGCATTATCGTCCACTGAGAAGAGCTAGGGAACCCTGGGGAAACGGCTGGGCCCACACCTAGGGCAGGACTGTGCATGATGTAGCTGGAAGATCTTGTCACACCAGAGAGCGAGAGAACTATTAAAAATTACCAGGGTCATGTCAAAAGGACACAGAAGGCAGTAGGAATAGGTTCTTACTGGCCAATGCAAAGATAATAATTTGAGAATCACCAAGAAAATAATTGCAACAGATCAAACATACCAAATATGTTTCAATCAATGACTTCATAATGATAATAAAAACCAAAAAACAAAAAGTGCTGGTCATCAGTAGAAGATGCTAGGAAACCAACTAGGAAATAAATAAGGTTTCTTATATGAACCGTTTCTCAGGGTGACCAAACAGATAAGGAGTCTTTTCTCTTGATAAAAGTATTTCTGATATATTAGGAAGGAACTCCCAAAGAATTAATGAACCTAGGCAGTGACAACTGCGAACATCACGAAAAGGGAGACGATCAGGCACTATGTCTATACTTCTGTCTAATATAGACATAGTGCCTAATATAGACAGAAGTATAGAACGTCATCATCTAGGAAATATCCTGGAAAAAAAGAAAATATTAAGCCTTACTCTGAGATCAAGCCTCAGATCTATCTATCAATTTACAGGGAATACAAGGGGAAGAGAACTAGGTTATACAACAACACAGGATGTAATAATCGAAATTCAGAGTGAGGCACACTCTCTCAGGCAAAAAATAAAAAAAAATAAAAAAGTAATTTCTTCAACAAAAAATTGCAAGGGAGAAAAATAAGAGATGGAAGGGAACTAAAATTAAGAGAGATTTAAGACACCAAAGATTTAAGGACCAAAAATTGCAATTTATAGCCCTTACTTGAAACCCAGTTCAAATAAACTTTAATTTATAAGACAGACAACCTGAATACTATCTGATTTGATGGTATTAAGGAAATATATTAATTTTCATGTGTGAAACGGTACTAGCAGTTACAATGGAATCGTTATGTTTTTAAAAAGTCTCCTTTAAAGATGCATATTGAAACACTTATAGATGATATGATGTTTGAGATTTGTTTCAAAATAATGAAACCGGCGGAGGGGTATAAACGAGACTGACAATTGTTGAATCTGGCTCATGGACATGTGGGGGTTCATTATACTCTTGTATTGTATATCTTTGAAATTTTCCACATTAAAAAGTTTAAAATGTAAAAATTTTAAAAATATTTTTGAGCATGGAATAGAAGTTACAAGACACAATGTTTACTTAAAAGTGTGTAAAAAAAAGAAATTGGAGATGACCGTGTTGAAGCCCCATCTTGCCACATGTATTCCAAGGAACAAAGAGGTATTAGTTTGGAGTATGGCAAATCTTGTTCTTTCTCCTGATTTTTGTAGGGTAGAGGCCAGAACAAGATGTCTAAATATAAATGGTAAAGTATGTGAAATTCATAGACAAACAGGAAGCATCACTAAGAATTTCAGAGAGGGGAGAAGTGGAGAGGAAAGAATTGAGAAATCCGTTAGGCTGACTGACAAATACTGTTCTGTAAGTTCAGGATTTTTTTTTTTTAAATCCTTTTCCGAAGGATGTCTTAGAACTCAAGTAATAAGAACAACGAATACAAATAGATGAAAAAGATACCAATAAAGGGTGAACACAGAAAGTGAAAAGAACATGATCATAAATCTCTGCCACCACCTCCTTTACTGCCAAGAAATATTATCTTGTGAAGAGGGAATTTCCTATTTCAAATGGCTGAACATTTAAAGGTGTGTGTTGGTATTCTCAAGCAACAGTCTAGTGATATTTTTAAAGTACTCCCTGACCCATCCAGAAATGTTATGTTTTTTCATTCAGGTTTTCTGCTGCAACCTAAATAGTCAATTCTTCATCGCTGCCCACTTTGACAAATTAGTCTGTGCAACACCATTTCCAAGTTATCTTTAGCAGCCAACAAAGCTCATAAATCCAAATCATTGTACTGGTTATTAGGATTTCATTTCATGCTCGCATTCACAAACATTTAAGCTTTCAACCTTTCCTGTTGGGCATTAATCTTGGCATTAATCAAGGGATTAAGTACGCTGAATTTAAACTCAAGGTTAATAGCATGCTTAGCCAATATTAGTTTTACATATTGCCAAGGGAGAACAGAAAGAGGCAAAGACCTTTATGCCTGTTGTTCGTGAAATATAAGAAACAGATTGATGAGTAGGGCCTGAGACTGCTTCTTTTGTTTCTTTAAGAGGGTGTCATACACACACACACACACTCACGTCCAGTCCAAATTGACATTTGAAACAACAGCTTGTACACATTCTAAGGTCTAGCAATCAATCACGGGGCAATTTGATTATTTCGGAGCCACTCTACTTGCAATGGCAACAGAAGCGCTTTAAAAAACAGCACAAACAAATTAAGAAGTCTGGAAAGGTATGATCCCTGCTAGCTTCTGCAGCAACCGTATAAAAAGAAGAAATGTGTGGGTGTCAAATATATCAACATCATCTATCAATATAATACCAATAGAAGTGAAGAAACGCATTCTAAATTTTGTAAAAGCTGATAGCAATAAAAGGCTCTGCAGACAGCTAAGTTAATATACCTGAAACAATGACATTCAGAGTAATTACTTTATAGGACCTTGTCTCTATAATGGGAGTAGTGACATGGCTCACAAAAACAGATATAGAAAATGAACTGCCCGATGTTCTGGAAACACAAGGCTGCCTAATGAATCATTTGCTGACTCCTACCACTTGCAATGGCTGACACCTGGTTTTCATGACTTGTGTCCTCAGGAGGGTTAGTGGTTGTTCTCTTTTTTTGGATAGAGTAACAAAATTATGGAGTATTAGAAAACTAGGAATGAAGATTAATTGAAACTAGCTAAATCAGAGTCATATTTCAAAGACAAGAGGATTTAAGCATAAGACTTTTAATGCAAAGTCAATAACTATAAGTCAGTCTCCGGAGTTCGGTTTTCCTTCAACATGAAGGGGACAACAGCAATGAGAAGTGCAGGACTTTGGAGCGAAGTGACTAATCCTCTGTGCTCCCTTGGACCCAGCTCTCCGTTACTCATCAGGGTTAGTGAGAGGTTTACATCAATTCAACTAGTGACTGACTATATGAGAGGCATTTTATGATACTCCATGTCCTTTAGGTATCTGTCAAAGTTCTGATGTTAAACATGGATCAAAACAAGAATTGGCTCTTCCAAATAAGGATAAGAATAAAATAAAAGTCACTGGTACACATGTTGATCAAGTTAACAAGTCCAATGAAGACGTCCCTCTCAATCATTTTCCCAAACGCAAGAGAAACCTGGCATATGATACAGGAAATGATACAGGTTTCAGAGTTTGAGGTAACAGTAAGTTTCAAGACAGAGAAAGCCACACAACTGGACTAGCATACAGTTCCTGCAAAGCCACAGATATTGTCCAGGATTTTAAAGATACTAGAAACGAATTAATTGGTTTTGGAAAACGTGGCTACTGACTTCACATTAACAGCTGTGGGTGTGTTCCAGCTCCCAATTCCAACGCAAACGCAAGTATCACATCCGGAAAAAAAGAAGGGGAAGTGTTCTCACCACAAATAAATACGCACGTGAAGTAATGCACATGTTAATTAGCTTGATTTAGTCATTCCACAAAGTAGACCTATATTAAAGTATCAAGTTCTACAGCACAAATATACACAGTTTTTATCTGTCAATGAATAAAAAGATTCAAGGGAAACAGCAGAATTTCTATGTTCCCAGAGGTCAAAGAATATAAAATTAAATTAGACTGGTGAGTGAGAATCAGAAATTGATTCTTACTCTAAAATGGAACCAAGGTCCCACACATAATGTCCAGGGCTAAGTGACACACCACAGCTACCCTCAATAATGACAACGTTAAAAAATCATAATGTATCAGTTATGTTTATTGAGTGTCTCTATCTGCCAGGTTCTACTCTAAATATGTTCCCATATAAACTCAAGAATTCTTATAACATTCTCACAGTAGGAGCCTTTAACAATATTAAAATGGTTATTTTATAAACGAAGAACCTAAGGCATAAAAGTAAATTAACTTTTTTTCTAAAAAATCATACTGCTTAGAAAGCAGCAGAAACAGAAGCTGAAGTCAGGCACAAGGCTCTAAGGCAGTGTTCCTAACTGAAGGGACCATCCTGGTGAAATTTTCCTCAAACTCTGGGTACCTATTAACGACACTATGACGACATGGAAATTTTTCTAAAAACCCAGAGGGTCAGGGTTATTTTCGGACTGAAATTTTGAAAAAGAGATTCCTGCATCCTTCCTCCCTTCTCTCCCATTTGCCTCTTTTAAGATGATGAATGTGGAGCATGGCTCATTAACCGCTGACAATGAATACAATAGATGTTCAATAATTGCTCACTGAATTGAATTTAGCCAAACAACAAAAACCACCTGATCAGCTGCCCATGGAGAGAGTGGAATGGGCTAATGAAGTACCACTGCATACCCTCAGGAAGAGGAAAAAATAGTTTACAGGTTCTGAAATGAAGCACTCAGCCTCTGATAATCAGTATAGGTGATCCATCACGTCTTTATACAACCGGGCCTGCCCCCCACTCCTCTCCCCTGCCTGTTCCCACAATCTCATTTTTCTTCGAGCCTTGCCACGTCCATCTTCATCAGGAGTGGGGGTGGGGTGGTGGTCAAAGGAAGGGAAGAGGTCAGAAATAATTTCGTCCCTTCAGTCTGGGCCACTGTCCCCGGAAGTGGAGGGGCCTGGGACAGCAATGTAAAATCCTCTCTTTCCGCTGCACACCCCAACACGAACGAAAACTCTTAGGAAGATGTGAAATTAGCCCAGCTTGTCAATCACGGAGCACGGTTGGACTCTGGCTAAATTCCATCAAGTGGAAAGGGGAAGAAAACTTCTGAAAATTAAACAGAATAAAGAACCTTTTCCTCCGGGCAGGAAAGGTACTTTTAATTGACTTCTCACTACAGAGAAGGTTCACCCATGGCCCCAGGCCTTCCTCCTCTGCAGAAGGAAATAAGGCGGCAGGCATGGCGCAGCCAGGAAAGCCAGAATCTGATAAATGCTCCCAAGTCAATTCGCCAGCAGCTTGCTAATGAGGAGCACCCTACACCCAACTCTCAGTGTTTTCCACTTCCAAGAGGAATTTTATCATTAGCTCTGGGGTTCTCATGACAGCCACAGGGTGACCATGGACACCCTCATCCAAAAGAAAACAGCCTGACGTGAAAGTTGCAGGAAGGAGAGGTGGTGGGCCAGGAGAGGGGCAAACCCCACAGAATCCACGGGCACACGCCCTGTAGCAATACTAGTTTGGCCCCCATCCCCCAAAGAAGCTGTCCCTGTCACCTTATGGCACAGAAAAGAGAGGTGTCTGAATCCCACAAGGAAAACTATGGCAAAAGCATTTAATTTAGCCTCATAAACGGAAGCATTCCCCTTCCTGCACGGCATCACCAGGGAGCTGTTACTATCGGTCAAATGACAACAGCAACACCAAACCAAAAACAGGGGACAGAATTAAAAAAAAATAGGCAGCAGAGGGTCTGCCGAGGCCCATCCTCTGAATCAGTGTGTTTCACAAAATCCAGGGCTGCCCAATCCACAGAGGGGAGAGGGGAAGTCAGCAGGCTGTGATCCCCTAGAAGGTTCTTCCCCTGTCGCACACGCCCGCGGCAAAGTCTTAACCCTTCCCTACTCTTTGATTTTCCTGAAAGTGAAATGGAGATCCCAAAGCCTGGCACAAAATCCACATGGTCTATAAAATGCTCCACAACCCTTGGGGTCGGGGGGAAGCTATTTAAAGTGGAGGCTACAAATGAAAACGAAGCTCAGATAAAAAGAAAGAAGGTAGAAGTAACTAATTCAGCCTATAAGTAAATAGCTAACTCAGCCAACAAGCCCATGAGAAAATATCAGTATCATTAAAGAAATACAAACCTAAAGCACAGTGAGATACCACCTCACACCCATGAGGATGGCTACTATTAAAAAACCAGAAATTAACAAGTGTCAGTGAGAACGTGGAGATACTGGAACACTTGTGTACTGTCAGTGGGAATGTAAAATGGTACAGCCACTGCGAAACACAGTGTGGTAATTTCTCAAAAAGTTAAAAATACAACTACCATTCAATCCAGCAATTCCACTTCTGGGTAAACTCCCCAAAGAACTGAAGGCAGGGTCTTGAAGAGATATTTGGACACCATGTGCATAGCCATGTTGCTCATAATAGCCAAAAGATGGAAGCAATCCAGGTGTCCACTGATGGATGAATGGATAAGCCAGATGTAGAATACACAAACAGTGGAATATTATTCAGCCTTCAAAAGGAAGGAAATTCTGATACAAGCTACAGCATGGATGAGCCTTGAAGACATCATGCTAAGTAAAATTAGGCAGTTGCGAAAGGACAAATACTATGTGATTCCACTTATATGAGTTACGGAGAGTAGTCAAACCCACAGTGGCAGAAAGTAGAACTGTAGTTGCCTGGGGCTGGGGGTTGGGGATGGGTAGTTAGTGTTTAATGGGTATAGAGTTTTAGTTTGCAAGATGAGTTATGGAGATGGATGGTGGTGATGGCCGCACAACAATGTGAATGTACTTAATGCCACTGAACTATACATTTGAAAATGGTTAACACCTTTCGTACCGCATAGAAATCTCTAAGACATACGCCAGGGACAGCACATTTTTGGGCAAACTGCACGTTATTTAAATCATCTTAACTACGGTGAAAAATGAGAAAACTCGTGAGCGGTCCTTAACAGATGACGCACGAAACAGGAGAAAACTTGTGAGCGGTCCTTAAGGTGTTGAGATGACAAATCTCATGTGTATTTTACTGCAATAAAATAAATTGGGGGGAAAAAGGTAAATAGCTAACTCAGCCTGTTTTTCCCTTAAGGGGGAAAAAAAATCATCCTCCTCGGGAAGGTAGGGAAAGTAACCCACAGGTGCTTCGTGCAGAAACAATGCACAGCTTTAAGCTTTTCAAATTCCAGGCTCAGCTAGAATACAGTCCAGTCACATCTACCCCTAGGAGCCGAAAGCAGCTACTCACCTCACTGAGGTAAATAAAAAAAGAGCAGGTGGACCCATCCACTCCGTAGTCTGCGTAGCAGGGATCTGAACGCCACATGTCTTTCATCCACTGAAACGAGAGCCAGATGGGAAGATCGCTGAGCAGCCATTCTCAGGGTCCCCACACGTCTGCTCACTGAGAAGGGCTGAAGGGTGGACACGGGGTGAATGGCCCAAGCCGTGGCCTAAAGAACTGAGCGAAGGAGCCACTGAGCTGCTGTCGAGACCGCCAGGTGCTCGGCTCCGCTCCTGGATGACACGCAGGTGGACAGGGGCTCGTGCGGGCCTCGGCAGAGGTGCTCAGACAGGCGCGAGGCCAAGAGACACTCCAGGCAATAAAGCCCAGGAGAGGAGATGGCCGGGAGAGGTCTACCAAGAGTAAGGGCCTAAGGGACTCTTGCGTGCACACGTCCCCTCCAGGAAATAGTTCCAACAGCCCAGAGCAGGACACACGGTGCGGGAACCAGGGCAGGAGTGAGTGTTTACAGACGGCCCAAACGGAGACCACACACATGCTTCTGAGGTTGGTCCTGCCATCGTCGTAGGTGCACACCTGAACGAACCGACCCTTTTCTCCGAAAACTACCAGGCAGGCAGTGGGCTTCCCAAGGGCGGGCCACACAAATGGGATCTTTAAAAAAATGTTAAGAGTGAAAGAGCAGTTGAGCGTCTTTGGGTACTCGACCACAAACATAAATGTGACATTTACACCACAATCTAGAGACCTCAGAGCAGGGGGCTGGGAAGAAGGGAGTTGGACACTAAATAATGGCAGCCCCTGTCACTGGTCCCACTAAAGGCTGGGAAAGGCAGAGGGGACGACGGCTTCAAAGACACAGCAGGAGTCCGAAAGGGCCCAGGCTCTTTCAGGCTGAGAGTGAGCGCCACTGTTGCCCAACCCCATGGAGTTGGCATGAGCAGAGCCGGTTGTCAGGGCCACAGCCCAACGCTGGCAGGATGGAGGCACCCCTTAGTGACTATTCGTATCCCTGGGAGGCAAAGGGAGGGAAGGGAAACAGGAGGTGCTCGTGCGGATGGAGGAAGACGAACATGAGCCCGTGCTGCTTCTGCCTTACCTTGATTTTCCCCTCGCAGTGGGGGTAGCCATCCATAGGAGGCAATACGCATTTTTCTTGAGCTCCGTTAATGATATCTGCAAAAGATGGAGAACAAAGGATACCATGAAGTCTATAAAGCACAAGCCTAACATCCTTGTGAGCAGAGAGGCTGGGAGAGAAACCAAGAAAAGAGAAGTCTATATTGGCAGCCGTGTTCTGACTCATGGAACCCCTCCCGCTGCAAATATATCTGACTGGTCTGCGCTGACCCCAGGACTGCCTACCTACGGGCTGGTCAGAGACCTGTGACACATGCAGCCTGGCTCAAAAGGGTGAGCTGGGCCAACCGGACAACTAGCTTAGAAATTTGCAAGTGGTAAGCTGAGAAAGCAAACAAGCCGGGAGCAGGAAGTGAGGCCATGAGATTAGGAGGTGTGCCAGGGCTGGAGGCCACTCTAGGTTGTGCAGGCAAGCTGAGGTCATGTGCAGATGTCGTGAAGACGTGTGCAAGCTGAGGAAGCCGGTGGGGACAAAAAGACCAACGGAGCTGGTGGACAGAGGAGCAGAAAGCCAAGACACATCTGTGTCATCCCGAGGAGCTCCGGCTTTGGCTCCATAAGGTACAGCTCCTTACAGACCCGGTTCTTAGATTTCCATGAAGGTCTCCTTACTCTTTAGATATCTCCTCCCAACAAACTCCCTTTGTGTTAGCTGGCTGGAGAAGGTTCCTATTCCTTGCAACTTCAGAGTCGAAACTAAAACAGAGGCCTTCAAAGCAGCTTATGGTATGATGATGGCGGACAGCAGACTGACCACTGAACAGTATAAAAGACACGATGTCAGGACCACGCAGGGACACTCGACCCAGCCTCTAACGGCGGGAGGCAGATCCTGGATGCAGCGACATCTTAGCTGAGACGTGAAGACGGAGCGGGAACTGGACAAAGGGACCGTCTAAAGGGGTTTCATGGGACAGACTTTGGCTGGAATAAAAAAGTGTGAGGTGCTGAGAGGTCAGACAGGAGACGCAGGCAGGACACAAATAACGAAGGCCTCAACCACCGCAGTGAGGACTTTGATCTTTATCCTAAAGACGTGGCGGAACAATGAAAAGTTTTAGGGAGGGGATGGTTGTGATCGGATTTATGTGTAGGACTGATCGTTTCAGCTGGAAAACAGGATAACCTTAAACAAACATGCTTCTCTTGTCCAGAAATGTCTGGAAAATTTCATCATTAGTTCATCATTATTTACTGCTGACTTTGTTTTCTATACAAAGTACTAATCAGAAATTAGATCCCAAAATGCAATATTATTTGACAAGGGTATTTAAACAGAAGTTAGTGCTGAGGAAGACTGTACCTGCCCCTTGGAAACCAGTTCCTTTGACAATGTGCAATGGAAATTCCTGACCTCTTAATTCAGTGTTTTCAATGAGCCTCCCACTTGCTAAGAATAACTGGAGCATAAAAATCAATATACTCCTGCTCATGGCTGGAAGCAGTGTCATTTCGTAGTTAAAATGGTGGTTACTCAGCCTGTCAGAGCCTGTTTCATGATCTGTAAAATGGGAATGGCTGCGCCTCTGTTTCACGCAGCTCTTTAAATAAGTTAATGTTCATAAAGAGTCTAGTCTCGCACTCCCCACGGCGGATGCCATGGACCACAGCGGGTGCTCGTAAGTTGGCATTTGCTGTGTCATTCCACACAACCTTCACTCGCTGCATCTGGGAAAGCAGCATTTCAAACGCACAGTGGCTGGAAACGCATTCTCTGTGTTTTTAAAATAGATGCAGGCTCGGGGTGGCGGCTCTTCCTACAGGCAAGGGTTGGGGTAATCACACATTTTAGGGGCACTTGGAGGGAGGTACCCCCTCTTACACCACAGATGCTATTCTATTTCTAGAATGTTTGGAGCCAGAAACTATTGACACTTGAGGCTACTGAGTAGGTGGCGTGGGGTGAAGAGGACTTGCTGGGTGGAGGGCTGCAACAAAGCCCCTCTGCCTACGCCCCAGGTCCTCTTCATTCAGTTGCAAGGATAAAAATGTATCAAGGGTCAGCAGACTTTTCTTTTTTGTAAAAGACCAGACAGTAAATATTTTAGGCTCTGTAGATCACAGGGTGTTGGCTGCAGCTACTCAACTCTGCTGCTGTCATGAGAAAGCAGCCACAGATAACAAGTGGACAACCGGGCGGGGCTGTGCTCCAAAAGAAACAGGGACAGACACCATGTCTGACATGCTAGGAGAGTCCCCAAACGAGGCCCCCGCCTTCTGCAAAACGCTAAACTGACTTCTCTCCAGGCCTCTTGCAGGCTTTCCTCGGCCTGCCACCCTCCCCTCTGCCCGGGGGAAGGCCCTTCCCTCTCCGTGAGGCTCTGCGCCAGCGCTACCTCCCCGAAGTGGCAGTCCTCCCTTCTTCCTCCCCACGCCCAGCCAGGGCTCGGTGCTGCTCTGGGCTTCCCTGGCCTCCTGCTCATCTGTCCTGCCACAGCAAGCATTCCCACTTCTTCTTCATGTCTGCCCCTCTCCCCTCCTAGGGCGTGAGGGACCGGTGCGAAGGTTGTCTTCTTGCTGGACCACCAGGCTCTCGGAAAGTGCTTCTTGACTGAATAAACAAGGCATGTTCCTGCCTGTCCCAGGGGCCTGACTCCCTGGCTCGGGGTGAACCAGACTGAGCTGGGCCAGGGTTTGGACTCTTCCTTGGACTGGCAGTTTGTCAGCTAATCCAACGAGGTCTTTTTTGCAATTCCACCATCTTACAGATGAATGTTCTCTCCAATATTCAGTTTCACAGGGCAGGGATGGGCCTGAGGAGACAACGGGCTTCCGAAAGCTTTGGTTTAAGGACACTCAAGGCTCTGGGGTGGGAGGAATCTATGATTGGGAGGAACAGGAAGTCCCCACCTTCCAAGCATGGGGCAGCACAGTCCCTGAATCTGGCCAGGAATAGCCTGAGCAAGACCTGTCACCGCACAGCTCAGGAGGATTTTCAGTTCCTTTTCAGGGGACAGCTCCTCATTCCGTTTCCATCACAACACAAAAACTCAACAAGTGCTTTCATTACTCTGTGTCCATGGAGGACTTTTCTACCTGTAGAAAAACCTCTAAGTTTGATAAGAAACAAAAATCCAGGCCAAAAAAGGCTAATGCCACTGCTTCCTTTATGGGAGACTGAGATCATACACAAGGTCCCTTCAAAAGAGGGAGAAAGATTACACCGAGGTATGTTACTAGATGTTCTCCCTGCTATTTATCCCAAGCTCTCCCCCATGCTCATTTTGTTAAATGGTGAAAGGGCAAGGGCAAATAAAAATTTAATGTAAGCAACAAAGGTCGGTTCTTATCACTATTTGGGATTCAGTTTCATCCCCTTCCCTCACGCCAGCCCAAGCTGCAATGTCTTTCACCCCAGACCTGCACCTCTGCATGCTTCTATGGCAACCTGGTGTCCACCTAGAAGGCAGAGTACACAGGTGTGAAAATTCTGTGGTTTTATCAGTCACTTGTAGTAGGTGCTCGAACACTGGGTTTAGTCTCAGAGAACACACACTTTTCCTGCCATCAAAAACGCTTGAGATTCAAGAACACACACATGCCAAAAGCAGCACGAGATGTCACACACACACACACAGAGCAGGGTGCTCCTGTCAAGAGTAGAGCCAGATTCTCCCCAACGGTCCCAACAGTCTCCCAGTATATTGAGAGAGATGCATACAGAAAGAGACAGAGACATTGCAGATGTGTACTGAGCGAAGCCACAGGGACAGAGAGATAAAGAACCAGTCAGTTTTCTTTCTTGCTCTTGTTTTCCGTAGCCTCTGAGGAAGGAAGGAAAAGGGAGCATCAGGGCAGAAGGAAATGGTAAGATGGTCTCAAAGGGACAGTGGGAATAGGGTGATACAGGACAGGAAAAGAAGCGGATAGAAGGCAACAACTTGCCTTGCTACGTCACTTGCCTTTCTACACGGCTGTCACATACATCATCGCATTTCAGAGAAAGGAGGATGGCTACCTCGTCTGATAGTTTGGAAAGGACAACCTTCAAAATCCTCAGCACCGACCTCCCAATGTAGCCCACTGTCACTGGGCACCTGCCAGCCGCCGTGTTCTGACACTGCACCCTCGTAAGACGTGGTCCCTGCCTGCCAGGGCTGACACAGGCAAGAGGAGGGGGCCACTCACAACAGTGAACGGGGCACCCGGCACCCAGTGGTGCTTCTGGAAGGCACGAGAGCTACACCTCATGCTGTGGCCTGGACTGAACATGTGCCCAACATTCTGGGGACACCGCAGTGTTTTTTCAAACAATGGAATAAACAAATGTAACAGAGGAATGGAGAGTCCAAGTTCCAGAGGCTGGAAGAGGAGCAAAAGTGCCACAGAAAAAAAGGTGAGAAAGCCTCACTCAGTCACTGACCCGGGCACCCTGAGTTCTGGACCGCACTCCCCACACAGCCCAGGGAGTCTGGGGGAAGACACGGGGGAGACAGCAGAAGGGGCAGAGGTGGGAGAAGAATCACTTCTGATACTGGGAGAGGGGACGTGGCCTGGCCCCCATGAGAGTCACTGATGGTCATATTTTATTGGTATTCAAAAAGGGAGCCTTAGGGTAGAATGAGATACAATCTTACCGAATCATAGGTTAACCGTCCTGTTGCTTATACAAATCAAATGCAATGTACATGACGCACCAAACAAGACTTTCATCTTCCAACTGCCCAGGTCAATATTTATACATAAAGATGTTGTCACGTGTTCTCTTTTTAAAGCACCATCAACTATCAAGCAGGCAGCATCATACAACACTGACTCTCTACACGCTTATTTAAAGTTAATGATAAGCACTCCTCGCTGCTGAACAAAAGGAATCTGGAAATACAAAAAGAGTCTCCAAAAACAAATGAAAGAGGCTGGAAGTCAGGTCAGCCTCAATCCTGAATCTACCAATGAGTACAGGTGGCACCACGTGTAAGAAAGTCCACTACCTGCTCCTGGGTGGTGATGACACGGTGGGGAGGTGGAAAGAAGGGGAGGGACAGGAAGAGAGAGAGATGGGAGTTTGCAAATGAGCCCCATGCAAAAGACAGTGCTTTCAGAGTGAAAGGTGACGGTACCAGGGAGAGAGTTTGCTGCGCCAAGGCTCACTTTTCTGTATATTAATTACGACAAATATGACATGCGTTTGAGATGGCACTTTTTTTTAAGAACTTACAGAAAGAACACAGTGCCATTAACTTTTTATCTCGAACTGAACAGGCGCCTGATAGATTAAGAGCGTCTAAGTCCCTCACCACTGCAATTTTAAAGGGTGGAAAAAATAGAAGAAAAAGTGAATTTATTTAAAACTCTCAGAAACCTCAAAGAACACGCCTATCTGTCCACTCAGGAAGTTTCAGGAAACTGAGTTCAATCTCCTCATACAGTCTCTTTGCCAACAGCTAAGATAATCATCTTCATTCAGCCCAACAACACCCCCTACATATTTCCTCTCAGAAGATAAAGGGTCTCCAGCGATTTTGTTTTGTGTGTAGGACAAGGTAGCGTTTCTCCCGGCACACCTGATATGAACAAGCAGCCGCGCTTATCAGATGGCCCCTGCAAAGCGCACCCAGTGAGCGCGCCACCGGCCCGGCCACTCAGCAACAGCTGGAAACCAACCCAGTCTCCGTGCTCGGCTTGGAGACCCAGCTCTTGCCAGCAACTCTGTCAGCTGACTTGGCCTCAGGAGTGGACAGCAATATATCAGACGGAAACCAGCCACGGTGACATACAGTCTTCCATGTAAAATGACCTCCCCAGTCATTCTCAGCTTGGCAAATATTCATTTAGGGCCGCTTTACTTTTGCACCATGAAAAAAGTGATTTCATTTCTATAACTGAGTCATGTACACACATACCAGGCCCAAGGCCCCATAGTAATATGGAGCTCCCCGCCCAAACAAAGGACCCAAGAAGCCAAGGTATGGATAAGGCAAGACCCACCCACACCCCCCTAGATGTGCATGCTGGGCATTTTGAAAAGACTTGTTTGCATTTTGCTTTTATTTTTTAACCTCATAAATTGAAACTGCAATCGCTGCACAAAGGAATTTTAGAGTGGCAAGGGACTTCTGAAACCATATTAAGTCCACCTTCCACTTTTCCTGACTCGAACAATGAGGCCTAGAGAGAGGATGTGCCCTCCCCATTCATCAATTAAACAAAATTCCATTAAGCACCTTCCATGTGCAAGGCACTCTGCACGTTCAATCCAGGCCTTTGCCTTCTCAGTCAAGGTTATTTACACTGTTTTTAGGTATTAAAAACCACACCACCACCTTCCTGTTCTGCATAGGAAATCTGAAGAACAAATGCCGAGGAATAAAATGACAAATTCTTCTTCCCCTCGTAAAAAAGCACCTCCAAGGGCTTTATGGACTTGCTATATAAAAACCAGGAGCTATGGTATTGCCTGTGTACAAATACTATGGACGTAATGGAAGTCAAGAATAAAATCATATTCAATGTATATGGTTTCTCAATTATGCACAACTTTTCAAAAATGGAACACTTAAAAAGAATGAAGTTGTGATGACAATGAACACTGCCAGATAGAAACGGTGTCATAAAATTTGAAATCACAATTGAGCCAAATAACCCCAGATTATTTATACCTCCCTTTTGTTATACCTGCTGTCATTTATTTTTTTGTGAGATTAGGGGCCTAATTAAGCTTTTAAGCAAGCATTAGTTAGGTTTTTCCTTTTGTTGGTAAAATGGTATCAAGAAGAAGACCTAGAACTGAGATTCTCAACATGAGGGACAGGGATATAAGAATGTTACATGGACACAATATCACACACACACCACCGCTCCATTCTCATAAGCCCCAAGCTACTAGGAATGTTCAGCTAGAGACAAGGTAGGTTACTGTACACCTAGGACACATATACGTGGTAGGCAGAACACAGTTGGGGTTGAATAACTGCAAGTGATATGGGAAGAAAAGCTTATTCTCATTAATCATCAGGGAAATGGAAATCAAAAGCATAATGAGATACAACTTTCATAGCAACTAAAGTGGCTATAATAAAAAATTCACATAATAACAAGTGTCGACAAAAATGTAAAGAAATCAGAACTCTCAAACACCACTGGTGGGAATACAAAATGGTGCAGCTGCTTTGGAAAATGGTCTAGCAGTTCCTTAAACAGAGGTATCATTTGACCAAGCAATTAGACTCCTTAGTACATATTACAGAAGAATGAAAACATACATCTAACACAAAAACTTACACATAAGTCTTCACGGTAGCCTTATTTACAACAGCCAAAAGTTGGAAACAACCCAAATTTCCATCATCCAATGAACAGACCAAATGTGGTCTCTCCATAAAATGAAATATTATTTAGCCTTAAAAAGGAATGAAGTGCTAAGGCATGCTACGTGGATGAAAACATTAAAAACATTACGCTAGGGGAAAGCAGACACATATTATACAATTCCATTTGTATGAAATGCCCAGGCAAATCTACAGAGACAGAAAGTAGATTGGTGGCTGTTCAGGGTTGGGGTGGAGGGGAGTAGGTGATATGGGGTGTTTCTTTTTAAGGTAATGACAATGTTCTAAAACTGATTGTGGTGATGGCTGCACAACTCTGAATATACTCAACGCCTCTGAATCAGACACTTTAAAGGGGTGAATGATATGGTATGTGAACTATAACTCAAAAGCTGTTACAAAAACCCCAAAATTTCTGACACCAATTCATTCAAGAAATACTGCACCTAAACGAGCACCTGCAATGATTTTAGTACCTTCCTGGGACGTATACAAACACAAAGTAATCTCTACCTTGAGGGAGCCTTGAATATACTTAGAAACCCAAAACTTGTCACCAGAAAAGGTAGTTTAACAGCTCAGTGCAATATATAGTAAAAGACATGCAACACAGACAACAATGAATGGAATGGGCTGGAGGAAGCAGCAGACTGCAGGGGCCTAGAGGGATCAGGAGGCGTCCAGGATTTTTGTTCCCCCACATCTGACCTCCCTTCATTCCACAGTGACAGAGTCTTTAGCCAAGTACCTGGTCACTCACCTAGGGCTACTCGTACAGCTAGATGCAACCGTAAATTCAGGCCAAGGGGAGATGAGAGGAAATTCCAGGTGCTCTCCAATTTCAGGACAATCTTGCCTACCCGAGTCTATAGCTCTGACACCCCCCTACACCCTACCTCCCCCCGCAAGTGCCTTCTCCGCACTTCCCATGTGCTAGAAGATGAACCTGCAATGACCCAACAAAATGGGAAGGATCTGGAATCCTGAATGGCAGCGTGGAGAGGAGCCACGCTGCTGGCCTGGACTGATCCTTACGGGATTATCACATGACAGAGAAACCACCCTCATCTCATTTAAGCACTGTGTTTTGAAAAGTGTCTACAAAAAGAGACTTCTTTTTCTAGCAACTTAGTTTATACCTTAAATAATCACGGGACAAGTGGGATTCAAGTTGAGCTCTAAAGTAGGAGACAGGAGAGAAAGGGGAAGATGAGCATGTAGAGGAACAGCAGGGGTAATGTGATAATGACGACATCCAACACAGACGGGCCTCCCCTAGGAACACCTGCTCTAACTTTACGCATGTAGATTATCTCGATTTACCCTCACGATGACCCTAGGAGGTAAATACCATTATCCCCCAATTCTATAGTAGAAGACACTGAAGCCCAGAGAGATTAACTTGGCCAAGGTCACAGGATAAGTTAGCCATCCTTGACCCCATCTGCACACTGTAAAATTACTTAGGGCTTTTAAACATGTACCTCACTCTGATAAATGGTCTGGGGAATGGCTTGACCACTGCCCCCTTTTTATGCTCTCCCAACCTCAGGTGACTCTAATGGGCAGTGTCACCTGGGAACCGAGAGTCAGCGTGAAACAACGTGAAACAGCACTGCAGAAAAGCAAAGCGCAGAGATGCAACACAGATTTTATCTCATGTTTCAACAATTAGACTGTTTTTAATCTACCCCCAGTGGGTAAGAATAACCAATCAATCATCTATGTCTAAGAAGATGTGGGGGAGCAAAGGGAGCCGATTTGGCTAAAGCGGAGAGTCAGGCCAGGGAAGTGAGAAACACAGCTAGGAAGGGAAGCTGGCACTGCATGTTACGGGATCGTGAATGCCAGGCTTAGGACACTATCTGTCACCGTTATCACTGCAGGGACAGGAAGGCCACTGCATACAGATGTGTAGTTTGTGTACAGGGGCTGTGGGGATGTAACTGATGGTCTTTGAGAAGAAACATGCTGAAAGAAAAGGTGAAATCCAAGCGAAAAAGGGAGTGAAAGCAACATTTTGAGGATAGATACTACTGCATAAATCTTTATAGCTGAATAGAGTTAAATCTCACATTGTAAATGGCCCAGAAATTAAAAACTCTTTCACTGGTTAGGAAGTCAGGGCTATTTTTCTGACACAGGATCTTTAAAACCAATTACGAATGCTCAACCCCCTTTTTGGTTAATAGCAGCTTCTAATGCCTTTCTTAAATAGTCTCTTTAACACTCATTTTCATTTAATTAAACTCTCATTGGCGCCCACTTTGTAGGTAATTGGTAAATCCTTTCAAATTTTCAAATGCATTTGCAAAATGCCCTTGCATCACCCTCTAAAGTTATAAAGCTATAAAAAAATATGTGTTCTCTAAACTCCGAAGAGTAGATCAATCCTCTCCTAAAACACTATCTTACCTCATGGCCACCATGCAAGAACCCTCCTCATTAGGGAGCAACCTGCCCCGAAACTGACACTGAAATGTACCAAGGGAGAGCAGCACTCACGTGTCCTAGTCTTTTCAAGTCCCTGACCACATTCAACCTCAGCAATGGAAAAGGCAGAAAATGTGAATAAAGACCAAGTCCTGGAAAAGGCAGGGGCTTTGTCATCTAGAAGATCTCAGGTGGGATTATCTCTCTGCCTTTAAAATCAACATTACTTAACCTTCAGGAGTCCTCGTTTCCTCACTCAAAAAATAGAGTCAAAAAACCTTCTGACATCTGAGTCACTCTTTCTGTACCAGGTACTGCGCCTGGTGCTCACTTATGGCCTCCTTCACCCTAGGGGCAACCTCTAAAGCAGAATGTGGGGTGTTGAAGGAGACAAAGCCATGAGAAAGACAGATTACCTACACCACAGTGACACATCACACACATACACACTCATTTGATCACCTAATCTATGTGTGCAATATACTTGTCCTATTGTCCCCTATGTTCTCTGTGCCTGCCTCGCCTATCCCTGGTTAATCTCATGTCACCATACTTGGTGGGGTGTGAGGTACAGTCAGTGATTAACATGCTTTGGATTTATGGAAGGAAGAAAAGTCTAAATCTTTTTAAATGACTATGATAGCACATTAGCATATACTATATATATATAAATATATATATATGCTCTAATAGCTGAGACTGGAAGATAAAACTGAGTTTGTAACATGGTTTGGATAATCAGAGCTCTCTTCAGTGCATAAATCTATATGTATTCATCTCTATGTGAATGCCATTTTCTGTAAGTTTATACTTAATTTTTGTTATTTCTTCTGCAAAAAATGTTCTTCAGTGTTTTAAGTAACAATGTAAGGAACAAAATATTCCATGTGAGTATTTTATACACACATATACATACAACAAATGGGCATAACAATCACTAAATTGGTAGAATGCAAGTTTTATACATCAAAGCCAAAGAAGTTGTTATACTGGTATATTTCCAGAAAAATGTTTCTGTACATATTTTTTAAAATAAGATACAATACTGACATTTTGAGACATCCTCGGCTGTCAATTTTGATTTAAGAAAATATACTGAGAAATAGGTGGCAGATATTAAAAATTCAAGATATTTGCAGAACTACATCATATTCTCAAGTTGGGGGCCTAAGGTGGTTTTTATAACTATTCTCCTTTTCCAATAAACAAGATAGGGCAGAGCCTTTCCTACCTTCCCTTCTTCTCAGACGCAATTTACTGGAAGAAGGGAAGAGTGTTACACCACGCAGCTTTCTTTACTGTAATAGCAACATGTCCCTGGAACATGGAGTACACACATCTTCCTTCAATCCCTCAAAGAGTGGTTCCATTTTCCTTCTAAAATAGGATTGAGTGTTAAAACACAGTTCATACATTTCTGCCTGTTCTTACCAAACCATCAAAAGTGTTTTGGGTTTGGATTTTGTTAAAGGAAGAATATATTTAGTTTTGTATGTGGGGTGTGTGTGTGTGTGTGTATTTGTATTTCTTCCTTGCAAAAGAAGAAAAAAAGTAGGAAATATGGAATAACTACAAGAGAAGGCTGACTATATCTCTAGGATATTTTGATTGTATAAATTGCCAAAAAATAGGTGTATTCTCTTCGTATCACATAGTGCCCCTCTTTTGAATCACTTGTCCCAAGCCTCGCGCAGCAATTGGTAAACAATAGTACTTCGTTGTCTATTTGCTCTGTTGATTATTTCCCTAGCTGTAACAGAAGCTTTTTAATTTAATCAAGTCCAATTTACTTCTTTTTGTTGTTGTTGTGACTGCCATTGGGATCTTCATCAGAAATTCTTTCCTTAGGCCAATATCTAGAACGGTGTTTCCAACATTTTATTCTAGAATGCTTATGGTTTCATGCCTTACATTTAAGTCCTTTATCCATCTTGAATTAATTTTTATGAGTGGTGAGAGATATGGATCCTGCTTCATTCTTCTGCACGTGGCTATCCAATTTTCCCAGCACCATTTATTGAACAGGGCTTCTTCTCCACAGTGCATTAATATATTGTTATCTGCTTTGTAAAAGGTCAGTTGGCTGTATGTGGATGGTTTTATACCTGGGTTCTCTATTCTGTTCCATTCATCTGTGTCTCTATTTTGTGCCAATACCATGCTGATTTAGTTACCAAAGCCTTGTAGTATAGTTTGAAGTCTGGTAATGTGATGCCTCCAGATTTGTTCTTTTTGCTTAAGATTGCTTTGGCTATTTGGACTCTTTTCCGGTTCCACATGTATTGTAGAAGTATTTTTTTCTAGATCTGTGCAATATGACATTGGTATTTCAATAGGAATTGCACTGAATCTGCAAATCACTTGGGGCAGTATGGCCATTTTAACGATGCTGATTCTACCTATCATGAGCATGGGATGTTTTTCCTTCCATTTGTCTGTGTCATCCGCGATTTCTTGTGTGATTTGTAATTCTTCTTGTAGAGATCTTCCACCTCCTTGGTTAAGTATATTCCTAGGTATTTTCTTTTCTTTATAGCAATTGTGAAAGGTATTGAGTCTTTGATTTGACTCTCAGCTTGACTGTTATTGGTGTATACAGGAATGCTACTGATTTGTGTACATTGATTTTGTGACCTGAGACTTTGCTGACATCCGATAAAGGTCTGACAACCAGAATATACAAAGAACTCAAGCAAATAAGAAAAAAAACACATTAAAAAGTGGACAAAAGACATGGACAGAAGCTCTTCAAAAGAAGATAGACAAATGGCCAATAAACATATGAAGAAATGCTCAACATCACTAATCATCAGGGAAATGCAAATTAAAACCACAATGAGATATCATCTTATCCCAGTTAGAATGGCTTTCATTAAAGTCCAGAAACAACAGACACAAGTGTGGATGCAAGGAGAAAGAAACTCTTGGTGGGACTGTAAATTATTAATAGTGCAACCTATATGGAAAAAAGTATGGAAATTCCTCAAAGAAATAAAAGTGGACCTACCATTTGATCCAGCAATCCCACTATTGGGTATTTACCCAAAGGAAAAGAAGTCATTTTATCAAAAAGGTACCTGCACACAAATGTTTATTACAGGACAATTCACAATTGCAAAGATGTGGAATCAACCCAAGTCCCTATCAATTCATGAGTGGATTAACAAAATGTGGTATATGTATACCATGGAATGCTACTCAGCCATGAAGAAGGGTACATAATGTCTTTTGCAATACTTTGGATGGAACTGGAGACCGGTCTCCTAAGTGAAGTACCTAAATAATAAAAAAACAAACATCACATGTACTTGGCTACTAAATTGGAACTAGCTGATGAGCACATACGTGCACAGAGGAAAATAAAACTCAGTGGAAATCAAACAGGGGGCAGCGGGGAGGAGGGGGTGGGCCAAAACCTACCTAACGGGTACAATGAACACTATCTGTGAGATGGGCACACTTATAACCCTGACTCAAGCATTACAAAAGAGATCCATATAACCAAAAACATTTGTACTCCTGTAATATTTTGAAATTTAAAAAAGACTTATTATTATAAAGATAGTAATCCAGACAACATAGTATTGGCATAAAGATAGGCTCAGGGGCAAAGGCAACTTAGCAGAAAATAAGAGTAAGAAATGGTGATAGAACAATTGGATATCCAAAAGCAGGAAAGTAAACTTTGGTCTATACATTATACCATACACAAAAATTATCCAAAAGGGGCTTATAAATGTAAATATAAAAACCTAAAACTGTAACAAAACTTATATAAGAAAACGCAGGAGAAAATCTTTGTAATCTTGAGATAGCTGACTTTGTAGATATGATATGAAAGTATGTCTTTATATGACTTTATAAAAAGAGGAAGAAAAGCAATCTCTCCCCCTCCATGTGCACATGCTGAAGAAAGGCCATGTGAAAACATAGTGAGTGTCTGTCTGCAGGCCAAGAAGAGAGCCCCTATAGGAAACCAAATTGGCCAGCACCTTGATCTTGGACTTCTCAGGCTCCAGAATTGTGAGAAAATAAATTTCTGTTATTAAAAACAAAGAATAGCACTTGGCCACCCAGACATCTACAGACAAAGAGAAAGTACTTTGACAATTCTCATAACAGGAGACCAAGGTTAAGAGTCTGTTTTCACTTGTTCACATAAACTGAGTTTTTCTTTTCATTTTGGTTGCTTGGTTGTGGTCTTCTGTATCACTTTTTAAAATGGGAAAATAAATCGTAAGATAATTTAAAATTGAGATGACATCTTGATAATAAGTTTTTGGTACTAGAAAAAGCAGCACAGAAGGAACATATAAAAGAAGCTGAAGGCTAGAATGTTAGGAATGCCCACGAACACTCCAAATCCTTGGTACAAGTTTGATAGAAGGCTGAAAGGTAATTTGTAGGTCTCATGTGATGGATCTAGAGCTGCATAAAACATACAAGCCATTAACATAAAACATACATGCCAAGCCTGCTAAATAATTTCCTTGGCTAGGGATGTCTTAAACCAAGTTGTGCCAGGCACAGTGGCACATGCCTATAATCCCAGATACTGGGGAAACTGAGGCAGCAGAATCACTTGAGCCCAGGAGTTCCCAACCAGCCTGGGCAACCTCAGCAAGATCTCACTTCTTTAAAGAAAAAAAAAAGTTACCTTATAACTTCATTCCTTATAATGTCCTAACCTTTAAGCAGATGTGCCTTCACGTAGAAAGGTAACATGCCTGGTATTAAGATCATGTAAATTTGCACACTGATAATCAACTTGTAAAGTCAAGAGAGTAATGTGCACATTGTTAGATATTATAGGTATTGTTATAACACTGGAATGCTATTCATCAACTCCATAGAAAAGGCTAATAAATATGTGAATGCAAGTTCTTCCTACCATAAAAACACAAAGGTTTTCAACCGCCTGGGAATTTGTTTCAAGAAGTAGTCTGTTCTCAGACTAGTGTTTGCATTTTGAGTCATCTCCTGGAGGGCGCTGACCGTCAGGTAGTGGGATTATTACCGGAAGACCCATTCTACCACGCCAGTATCCGGAATAAACCGTAGTCACTGGCTCGCCCTCCAGCCATGGCATGTAGGGCAGAGGGAGAGCCACCATTAAATACACGCTCTCCTCGCCAACCTAGAAATGGCGGTTATGGTATCTAAAGCGAGAAAGCGCTGGCGTGCATACCAAAAGGGAGGGGGAGGTCGGCACTGTGGTAACGTAACAGATCGTTTGCTAGCCAGAGCACACTGCTAAACTACACTGCTTGTGCAAGGGCTACATGATGGGTGTAACTTGGGTTTCTTTAAAAAAACAAAGCTGAGGAAAGTATGACAGGCGATGGTGGAGAAGCTTGTATTGGAATGACCTTGTTCCCACAGACAACAAGACATTGAAGAGTGAGGGAGAGTGGGCAGAAACTAGAAGGGATTTGGTCCTCGAAAGAAGGAACTACACTGGATAAGACTGACATTTCTATGGTGTGCCCCTGCGGGGACTCCCCAGTCTGGGTGGTAGGAAGTAGCTAGAAAGCAAACAAAAGGCTACATACGGTCTCATTGGCTTGAGGTGTCATAGGATCAAATTTGGATAGTGGTGAGAAATTAAGGTAGGATGTTACCAAAAACAGGGAGCCAAAATAGGAGAGCCCTAAGATCTGCACCATCAAGTACCTTAAACTTTTTGAGTAATCTCATAACTAAGCATTTGTGGGGGAAACTCTGAGGAAACCTATGAAAGTATTCAAGATATTTCAGCTGCTGCTCACAGCAGGGGAGCCAGAGTTTAAATCGCTAAAAACCAGAGGGATTTGGTCAAGATTTCAGGCTTTCCAATGAAACCCCAGAAGGGTCTCACATTAGGCCCAGGACTTAAGACGTTCTAAGATGAGGGGGAAAAAAGAAACAGACACACCCTCACAAACCGTAAAATAGAGTCTTCGTAAGTTTAAGGAGATAGCTCAGTAATTTAACTGCCTGCTAGAACAAAAAGACACCTTCCAGAGGAAGGTAACAGAATCCAATCTGCAAGTATTATAATGTTCAATATATAATAAAGAATTACTAAACATGTGGAGAAACAAGAAAATGTGAACCAAAGACAAGAAAAACAGTCAACAAAAGGACATCAAGATGATGCAAATGTTGGAGAACTGACAAAGAACTTAAAGTAGCTATTATAAACAAGATTAAAGATAAAGGGAAAACAGTCATCGGTGAATAAAAGGATTCTCAAAGAAATGGACACTTGATTAAAAAAATTCTATAACTGAAAAGTATATCACCTACTCACAGAATGGAATTAACAACAGTTTGTAGATGGAAGAAGATAAGTGAATTTGAAAACAAAAAAAAATAAATAAACAAAGGAAGTTATTCAGTATAAAAACTGAGAAAATAAAGGTAGAGGAAAACCAGCAGAACCTCAGTGACCCAGGGAGAACATCATGAAGGCTAGTCTTTGTGTAAATGGATGCCCACAGGTAGAAGAGAGAATATGGGAAAGAAAAATATTTGAAGAAATAATGGCCAACAAATTCCCAAATACAGTGAAAAACATTACATTTGGATCCAATAACTCAGTGAACCACACGCAAGATAAATACAGACAATCGCATTTATCTTAAACTGTTAAAAGCCAACAATCAAATGTTGAAAGCAGCCAGAGAGAAACAAGACACATTACATAAGAGGGAACGAAGACAGAAATGTCACCTGACATCTCATCAGAAAAAGATGGAGGTTAGAAAACAAAAAACTAGCATTTTTTTAAGTGCTGAGAGAAAGCTTATTGTCAGGCTCAGAATTCTCTATGTCCTTCAAAAATGCCGGCCAAAAATGAAGCCATTTTCAGATAAATGAACAAAGATTTCACCACCAGCAGACCTGTGTGGCGAGAAATAATAAAAGAAGCTGTCTGGGTTGAAAGAGAAATGACATCAGATGGAAACTTGGAACCACAGAAAGAATGAAGAGAATCAGAAATATTAATATGTGGGCAAATATAAAGGACTATAGTTTTTTCCTTTCTCTTCTTTCTCAGACAATTGACTGCTTAATACAAAAAATCACATTAGAGTATAGTAAGATTTAAGACATTTGGAGATGTGAGATATTTAACAACAGTACAAAGGATGGTTGATCAATATAAAGTAAACACGAAATTGTAATATTAACTCTAAGTAGATAAGAAAGTATATTGCAATCTCTACAACAGGGGATGACAAACGGCAGCCTGTTGACCGAGTCTGGCTCACTGCCTGTTTTCATAAAGTTTTATCAGAAGATAGCCCTGCCATTCATTAACACATTGTCTAGGGCCTCTTTTCTTTTGTACGATAAAGGCAGTTAAATCACTGCAACAGAGATCAGAGATCATATGGTACACAATATAAAAAAAGTCTGTCAACCCCTATCCTATAGAGTCCTTTGGTCAGTTTTACTAGTTATAGAATTTATTTGGTGTCTAGGAGGTAAAGCATGAAGACTTGCTTCCTTCAAGTCTCTTTCATTTAGAGACAAGGACCCCAGCTTGTGCAGGACCATCCACACTCCAAGGTTGGAGGCAAAAAAAAAAAAAAAAAAAAAATCCCTCCAAAACCAAAAATAAACTGCGTGGGTCTCACTCTGTCACCATGGACTCTAGTTCATACTTGTGAGTCCCTGCATGTTCTTACTCTCCCCCACTCAGCATTTAGCTTCTCCTCCCTGGTTGGCTGCCTGCCCCGTGGATTTCAAGCTCCACCATCAGACACAAAGACTGTGGCCTTACAGAAACCGTTAAACCAGCTCCCAAAAAGGTCAATCCCTTTGACAAATCCCTTATATACACACCTTTCCTGGTGGTTCTGCTTCTTTGATTTAATCCGGACTAATAAAAAATAGAGAAAAATTAACAAAGCCAAAAAGTTGTTTCTTAAAGAAGATGAATAAAATGTATAAACCTGTAGCAAGAATGATCAGGAAAAAGAGAAAATATAAATTGGCAATATGAAGAATGAAAGAGGGATAGCACCACAAATCCTATAGATGTTAAAAGAATAAGTGAATGTTATAAACAACTTTCTGGCAATAAGAGTCTACTGCTCAGAAAAAATTGATGGGCTCATGTGTTTCTGGCAGCATCACTCATAATAGCCCCAAACTGGAAACAATTCACATGCCCATTATCAGGAAAATGGATAAACCAATTATGGTATGTTCATATAAGGGTACTGCTCTGTGATTAAAAAAATAAACTACAGATACATGCAACATCATGGATGAATCTCAAAAACATTACGCTGAGAAAAAGCAGCCAGACCCTCAAAATATTCACACTGTACGATTTCATTTTGATGAGCCCCAAGAACAGGCTAAATTCATCTACGGTGACTGAAATCAGAACAATGACTGCCTGTGGGAGATGAAGACTGAATGGAAGAGGCATGAGGGAGTATTCTAGGGTGATGAATATGTTCTTTATCTTCTCTGTGGTGCTGGTTTATGGATATGTACATTCATCAAAACCCAAACTGTACACTTACGATCTGTGCTTTGCATTATATGCAATTTTGCTCACATAAAAATTTAAGTTGCTTAAAAAAAAAAGGTATGCTTTTTTCTGCATACATTAAGAACTGATGATGGAACATCATTTATCTTTGCTAACCTCCATTTATGAACCCTTGGCCAACCACCTTCAGGAAAGGACTTATTTTACAACGGGCTCACATGCAACCTAAAGCACCACAAATATTAATGATATATCTTCAGTGACTTCCAATATTACATGTTTCACTGTGGGCTGACAGCGCCACCCGTTTAGGCTGGTTACAAAAGTGCACAGAAAACTGAAGTTTAATCTTTATTCTGGAAATTACAATCTTGGACTTAAGTATAATCTGTTGGTAAAGTGCTTTTCTTTGTCACTGACTGGCATTTAGGTGTCTCAGATTTGGAGTGGATTAGTGAATTGTGTATTTACAGTGCTGGGCCCAAGGCTGAAGGGAGGTTTAAATAACAGCCTTTGCTCCAAAAGGTAACTACATGTGTGCAGAACAAGTCACCAGTACCAGGAAATACTTCACCTTCAAGACACTCAACAGAGAGCAGGCTGTGGTCTCACTCCCACTCCTGTCTGCAGGCGGTGACCCGACTTCAGTTTACAATACGCAACTCTGAGTTCTCAGCCTATTTGCAGTTCCTGGCTTTCTGCCTCCAAAATAAGATTTGAAAAGGGAAGGTGGTCTAAATGAGGGAAATCTCAGAGGTAATGAGGATTTTTTTTATTTTCCACCATCACCCAGTGCTAATGAAGAGAATGGCTGTTTCCTGCAAAGGTTACAGTAAACAACCAATACCATAAGGAATTAATCCCCACCTTCTGTCCTGCTCACTAGAACACAGAAATGAATTTAATGGCAACCTCTGCAACAGAGCTACAGATCAAAGAGTAATCACTGATGATTCCCATAACAATATGGCAAAATTTCATGGTATGAGCTTGGAGGTGTTGAGAGAGTTATATACAAGGTCAGTGCAAGGCAATGGGAAAGCCAGGGAGGAACTTCTTGGGAAGCAGCAAGGTTTGTGTGTTCCAGGGGTGTTTGCTACAGGATGGGGGCACCCAACAGGAGGCCTTTGGATATTGACTATGGAATTAAGGGAAACCAGCTTTGCATTGGGAACTTTTTTGGAGGGGTGAGGGTGGGGATGGAGTCTGTACACACTCAATCTGAAGAATAAAAGAGGAGACGGGATAAATATTAGATATTCGGCTTGGCCCCACCACTATGAAATCAGAAGAGAGGGTAGTTATACCCTTACCAACACTGTAGTTCATCTTGCTGAAATAAAAATCCAGATGCAGGCACATTCCATTTCAGAAAAAATAAACGAGCTACAAAACCTCAAATACAAATCTTGTTTCCATTTATAAAACTTAATGAAGGGGCTGGGCAAGGTGCTCACACTGTAATCCTAACACGTTGGGAGGCCCAGGCAGGAGGATCACGGGAGTTCAAGACCAACCTGAGCAACATAGCGAGACCCCATCTCTAAAAAAAAAAAAAAAAAGAAAAAGAAAAATTAGCTGGGCATAGTGGTATGAGCCTGTAGTCCCAGCTACTAGGGAGGCTGAGGCAGGAGGATCACCTGAACCCAGGAGTTTGAGGTTGTGGTGAGCTATGATGACGCCACAGCACTCTAGCCTGGGCAACAGAGTGAGACTTTGTCTCAAAAAAAAAAAAAAAAAAAATTTAATGAAGGTCATGCAAATAAAGTTCTAAATCCTACCCATCCTGAAGGTCTATCTCAAACTCTCCCCTACCCATGAATCTTTGCACTCCAGCTCACATAGACACCTTTAGACTGCCTGTGAATGTCATAAAATTTTTAGTCTGGAATGAACAATCTCAAACTGCCTGGTGTTTCCCGTAATTGGGATGCGTTTGTGTGGGCACACACACACAGAACACAGAAATACCGTGAAGTCAGTGGCCATGTATCAGTCATCTTCTGTATTCCCCAGAACAAAAAGACACCACTGTCGATAATGTTTTTTTGTGAATCAAAGATGGTGGTAGTGGTGCTCACACTTAGAAAGATCAGATATGAAGTCTAGGGGAGAATTAGAAATGATGGGCACATTTGTTTCTGGGCAAGATGGGAAAGTCCTGTCAGGAAGACCTAGGTAAGAATACTGTTCTCAAAATGGGGACATCTCTCTTTCATAGGAAAGGGGAAGAATCATTATCTTTTAAATGTCACTTCCTTCTTCATCCACTCTTTTGCCTTCCTCATTCAGAAAGAAGGTAGGGTGGTCTTCAACTGCTTTCATGCTTCTTGCTTTGCAATCATCTCAGCTTTTATACCTAACACTCGAGCAGCCCCAATCCCAACTTACAGCCCCTACCCACATATACACACTGAAACCATGACCTTCACCAAGAACCACCACCCCTTCCCCAATTCCTGGCCTAGACTAAGCTGTGTGATACACTTAAGATCACATCTAATCAAGAGAGACTCCAAGGGACCATCTAAACCATATGTGATCCTGAATTTACGTCATATTGAAAAGATCTTCCAACATATCTGGAAACTCAAAATTGTATTTAGTTGATATTAAATTATGATAAACAGCATTTGGAACAACAGAATTTGGTTTGCATGATGCGCAGTTGGTCTCGTAAAAAGCTCCTGATTCTCTGGATCATTCTTAAAGCTGAAAAATTATATAAGTGATATAACTTACTGTGAATGGAAATAGTGACCTATGTTTTTTATAAATATAATTGATCTCTATTTTTTATATAAATAATTCAACATTAACACAAAGGTATACACATTGAGGAATAAAAATTAAATCCTAAGCTCCTCAACCAACTGAACAGACCTCCTCTCTTGGCCAAGAGGACCCTAGAGAAATCTTAAAACTGAGTTCCCAGCCACGACAGGAGGTGGTCAGACATGACTCCTTATACTCCGTCCTTCACTGACCACCATTAGGCTCTCTTCCCTGAGGGTACACGAGTCCTTTGAAAAGACTCTTGCCACAGCTGATTTCCACCAACCTTGTGACTGCCCCTCCCTTTTGTGGTTTCAGCACAACAAATGATTGACATTCTTCCTTCCTGAAAGAGACCGCTGACCATGGCTTGGTTCTGGCCAGTCTACAGAGGCTGAGAACACAGTGTCGTGTCCTCTGCTTCACCTTTTGATGTCAGAGGACTGAACATTCCACCCTCGGATCATGCCATTTTTGGGACATGGGACCCATGAAGTGGCATGAAGCTCAACTGCAAGTGCACATTTCTCCTTTCATAAATATTCATAACTCCTCCTGTAGTTTATGAAATATGTATATTTGGCCACCCAGCTCAGCAGAAATTCCTGTTCCTTTTACCCTTATCTCGAAGTACCTGTTTCCAGCTTCTGGCTAGAACACTGCCTACAGGCTTCAACCCTTTATGAGAAATAAAACTCTCCTTTCCAAATTTATGAACCTTATCATTCTTCGGTTGACAACATACATACTCTAAAAGAAAATAATTAGATAGATGATCTCAATTTGGCTAAACAGGAAACAGAACACAACTTAAGGATTTGGTGATTATTTTTATAATCTACATTATTTTTTTCTAATTTTTTTTTTCCTTGAGACAGTGTCTCCCTCTGTCATCCAGGATGGAGCTCACTGTAGCCTTGAACTCCTGGGCTTAAGAAATCCTCTCACCTCAGCCTCCTGAGTAGTCCTGCATCACCGTGCCTGGCTAATCTTATTTATTGTAGAGATGGGGTCTCACTATGTTGTCCAGGCATTACCTTGGAACTCCCCTGGCCTCAAGCAATCTTCCCACCTCAGCCTCCCAATGTGCTGGGATTACAGGTGTAAGCCACTGCACTCAGCCCTAAATTTTAATTAGAAAAAAATTTTTTGAAACATACACAACAGTAGAAAGAATGATACAATGAATCCCTCCCTCCCTATCACTAAGCTTTAATAGTTAACAATATATTGTTGAATAGAAGTGGTGAAAGTAGACAACCTTGCCTTTTCCTGATCTTAAGGGAAAAGCATTCAGTTCTTTTCTGTTAAGTATGATATAACCTGTAGGTTTATCCTATTTGTTGAGAATTTATTCCATGAGTCAACGGTGCATGTTCTTACGTGCTTTTTGGCATATATTAAGATGATAATGTGATTTCTGACCTTTGTGCTACTAATATAGAATGTATTAATAGATTATGAATGTTAAAACAAACCTTGTATTCCTAGGATAAATTCCAACTGTTCATGATATATTATATAACCCTTTCTGTATGTTGCTGAATTGGGGTTTCTAATATTTTTAAGATTTTGTGTCAGTGTTTATAGGAGTCCATGGTCTGTTTATTTGTGATGTCTTTTTCTAGCTTCAGTAACAGGGTAGTATTGGACTCAGAGTTGTGAGGTATTTTCTAATATACTTTCTGGAAGAATTTATGAAGAATTGATATTATTTCCTCTTTAAATACTTGACAGAATTCGCCAATGAAGTCATCTGAGCATGGGCTTATTCTTTGTGGAAAGAGTTTTAATTATTAATTCAAATGCTTTATTGAGCTATGCAGATGACTTTGAGTCAGTATAAACTGTCTTTCTAGGAATTTGTCCATTTTATCAAAGTTGTCTAATTTGATGAAATAAACTTATTTACAGTATTCCCTTATATTTTTAATTTCTGCATGGTCACTGGTGATATACCCTCTTTCATTCATCATTTTAGTAACGTGCATCCTACTTTTTCTTTCTTTTGTCAGTCTAGCTAAATATTAGGTCATTAAATATGAAATGTCCGAGTTCGAATCAAAAGTTTACTATATCGCAAAAAAGAACAATTAATCAAAGTGTGTGCCTAAACTATCAACAGTTTTGCCATCCTAACAGTAGCTTGTTTATGCCAGCAGTGAAGAAGCCTGGAGAGTGAGTGGCAATGAAATCCCGAAAGGTATTTTCTACAGCTTGTCAAGAACTGAACATTTTTCCTTACAAGAAGTAGTTGAAAGCCTGGAAGAAGTGGTAGTCAGTTGGTGCAAGGTCTGGTGAATACAGTGGATGACAGAGTTTCCAAGTCCGGCTTCTATAGTTTAAGCAGCGATGTTTGTGTGACATGTGGTTGAGCGTTGTCTTGCAAGAGGATTGGCCTGTCTCTATTGACCAAACTTGGCTGCTTAATCACAGGCATCCTCATCATTTCATCCAATTGGTTGCAGTAGACATCCGCTATCATCGACTGACCAGGTTTCACGAAGCTGTAGTGGATAATACTATAGTGCTGGACCACCAAACAGATACCATTAGCTTTCTTTTTTGATGGATATTTGGTTTTGGACTGTGTTTCACACTTCATCTTTATCCAACCATTGTACTTAATGCTTGCGATTGTCAAAAAGAATCCATTTTTCATCATGCGTAACAAGATGGTGTAGAAATGGTTCACCTTTATGTCATGACAGCAAAGAAAGGCAAGCTTGGTGACAATTTCTCTTCTGATGCGCGTTTAACTCATGCAGTACCCATCTATCCAGCTTTTTTACCTTGCTGATTTGTTTCCAATGGTCCAATACTGTTGGAATAGTAACGTCAAACATCTTGCTGCTGATTCATAAATTGAGATAGAATCACTTCCACTGCAGCTTTCATCTCATCATTATCCACCTTGGTCTCAGGTGACCCAAGTGGCTCATTTTCAAGGTTAAAGTCACCAGAATGGAACTTCTCAAACCACTGATGTACCGTGTGTTGATCAGCCACATCCTTCCCAAACACTTCATTGATATTTTGAGCTGTCTGCCCTGCATTGGTTCCACAATGGAACTCATATTTGAAAATAACACACATTTTTGACTTATCCATGGTTTCACAAAAATTGCTCTAAAAAATTTTGAAAGACAATCACAAGACAAAACGTGCATTTATAAGACTGAGGATGTACCTTCAGAATAAACACAAAACAAGAAGTGTCAAAGCGAAATGTCAGAGATACCAACTGTCAAACTTAATACTTAAGGAAATCAGACATTTCATACTTAATAACCTAATATTTAATTTTCTTGATCTTTCCACAGAACTTTTTGTTTGATTGATTTTCTCTATTGTTTTCTATTTCATTGATTTCCACTCTAACCTTTATTATTGCTGACTTCTGTTTGCTTTTTTATTTCATTTCCTCCTATTTCTTCCTAAACTATTTTTAGTTTTTTAGTGTAAAGGCTTAAGTTATTGACTGGAACCTGTCTTCTAATACAAGTGCTTAAGACTGTAAATTACATTATTACAAATCCAACAATAATTATTTTTATGGAATCTTAAAAAAAAATCTATGTCTATAATCTTTTATATTTACCCACACATTTACCTTTTCTGGTGCTCTTTATTTCTTTGTGTGGATTTAAGTTACCACCTGATGTTATTTTCCTGTAGCCTAAAGAACATCATTTGGTTTTTCTTGTAAGGCAAGTCTGCTTAGCAACGCATTCTGAGTCTCTGTTTGCCTAGGAATGTCTTTTTGTTTTGCCTTCACTATTGAAGAATAGATGTGCTGGAAAAAGAACTGATTGCTGTTTTTTCTCTTTCAGCACTTTGTGTAACACCGTCTTCTGGCATCTATTGTTTCTGATGTGATGAGTTATTTTTCTTGTGTTTTCAAAATATTCTTTTTGTCTTTCAAGAAGCTTGACTATGATTTGTCTAGGTGTGAATCTCTTTGTGTTTATACTACTTTTAATTCATTGAGCTTCTTTATCAAACTTCAGAAGTTTTCAGCCATTAGTTTTTCAAATGTTTTTCTGTTCCTTTCTATCCTTCTTCTGGGGCTCCTATTACACGTATTTAGTGAGCTTGAAATGACACAGGTCTCTGAGATCCTTTTCGATGTTATTTTTACACCCTTTTTCAGATTGGATAATTTCTATTTATCTTCATGCCCACTAATTATTTCTTTTGACATCCCAAATACTGTCCTAAGTTCCTTTAGTGAATTTTCAAGTCAGTTGTTTCACTTTTAAACTCCAGAATTTCCATTGGTTCTTTTTTATAGTTTCTGTCCCTTTTTTGTGATTCTCTATTTGTTGAGCCATTGTCATTATACTTTAATTTTTAAAACATGGTTTCCTTTAGTTCTTACCATAGCTGCTCTGAAGTCTCCATCTTCTAAGTCCAAGATCTGGGCCCACTCAGACCATCTCTATTAAGTGCTTTTTAAAACATCTTCTGAGTATGGATTACACTCCTTGTTTCTTTGCATGTCTCATAATTTTTAGCTTAAACTAGACATTTTGGATAATATATTGTAGCTGCTCTGGATTCCAATTTCCCCAGGAGCTATTGTTGCCATTATTTTGTTTGTTTAGCAATTTGTCTAGTCTAAACCTGTGTAATCTGTCTCCTCTATTATGTTTGGCTGTTGATGTCCCTGCTCAGGTTTTTCGGTTTTTCTTTTTAAAATTTTGTTCTTCATTTTTAAGCCTGAATCACCCTGTGTTCTCACAGCGTAGCGGTGAGCCAATGACTGGTCAGAGCTTACCCATGACCACCTCAAGTCAGTAAGACCTTCAACCTCTGCCAAAGGATACGTGCGTCTGTTCATAGCCCATTCAACATTCAGCAGTATGGAAATCTACCCAGTCTTTGATTTTCTGCTGGGTCCTCTTGCGTTTCTCCTTTGTGTGAGCTCACAGGTTCACAATTAGCTAAGGAGGAGTGGACAGCAAGACCCCCTCAGGTCTTGTGGAGAGCTTACCTAAGCCCCTAATGACTATCTTACTTCACAGATCTCCACACTAAGTATCTGGCTAGGATTTCGGTTCACTGCTTGAGCCAAACCAGATGGCATCTTTGGTCCAGCTGAGTCAGCGATGTTTGCGTTCGTTTGCCAAGATCACTACTGTTACTGCCTATGCTGCTGCACATGGGATTTTTTTGTGCTCTTCCAAACCATGTCAGTGCTATCACTGAAGCTGTTGGTTTTCCCAGCTTGCCCTGCCCTGCTAGAACTGCCCTGCTGCCAGAGTTGGGGTAGGGAACAGCAGCAACTTCAGGCAAAAAGGCTATCAATACCCACAGTTCCCATACAAGTTCATGAGATTTTCCATGAGTAATCAGTTGTCAACTTGCTATATGCCTTTTATCAATTTCAAAACCCCTGACATAGGGGCATATGACAGTTTTGTCCAGTTCTATCATTGCTGTTTTTGGAGAGGATTCGCCAAGCTTCTCCCCTGCCAAACTGAAAAGTCCTGCCTTCAACCCACATGCGTTTGTAGAAAAAAAACTACAAATATCGGACGATATGATATTATATTTAGAAAACCCCAAGGATTCAACCAAGAAACTCC
>VBSM01003200.1:13430473-13441221 GCA_008086735.1 Cheirogaleus medius
GCCCATCACTAGGTCTTATTTTCGGGATAGGGCTTATATTGTGCAAATGCTCAGAAATTCTGCCAGGGCTTAATTTTATGGGTAGGTCTTATTTTCGGGGAAACAGGGTAAGAACATACAACAATGCATCGACTGGCCAAGATCAAGTTGGTGGAGTGGCTCTTCTCAAATTCATTTCACTGGTTTCAAGTGTGTGCTCTTTGAAAGAGGAAGCACAGGAAAACACGTGTGTAGCACTACCTGATGCCTCACACTGCCTTGGATCTGCAAGGCCTGGAGAGTTCTCCAGCCCTGAGAGCCCACCCTGAGGACAAGCCTTCAAGCCTTCGTGTCAGTGGGGGGACCCCAGGACCACTCCCAAGTTCCATGGTTTGCTAGGAACACTTGTAGTACTCAGCATACACAATCACATATTCGCAAATGAGTACTAACAGCTGAGTTTTATTATAGCAAATGGATACAAAGCAAAATCAACACAGGGAAAAGATGCATGGGGCAATGTCCAGAGAAGACCCGATGCAAATTTCTAAGAGTCCTCTCCTAGTGGAGTGACATCAGATGTACTTAATTCCTCCAGCAACAAGTTGTGACAGCCACACGAAATGCTGTCTAATGGGGAAAGTTGTTAGAGACTCTATGCCCAGGGCTGATCACGGAAGCACCTTGCACCTAGCGTGTGCCAGGACTCCAGACTCCCAGAAGGCAGGCAAGTGTTCAGCATAAGCCGTGCTATTGGTCCAAATGGTTTAGGCACAGTCACTCTTATTCGGGAATGGTAGGGAACTGGATTTCTAAAATCCAAATCCCCTATGCTAAGCTCATAGTCAGTCTTACAAGCAGACCTTTCAAAGGACAGAAGTCTCAGCCTGCAACACTATTTTCAGCACAGCCCTACGACCACACCCCAGCATGTCCACCACACTCCAGCACGTAACACACTGCACGCCGCTGCCTCGGGCAGCATGCAGGGTCCTGGCAGGAAGCAGCTGGCTGATGGCTTTGTGCCTGGACCACTACCAAGGGGCATTGTTGTGGGCAGGGACAACGTTGAGGCCACAATGTTGTGGCCCTCAGGAGGGGCCACAGAAGAGACACTGGCACACTGGAAGAGGGCGGTGGTCTCCAAGAGTGCGTAGCCAGCAAGGGCTGCCCTCCCAAAGTCAGACGGGGCTAGGTGGGTCCACAGAGCAGAAGAGGGGCCCGCCAAGCAAAGGCCACGTGGGGGGAGGAAAAGAGACAGCCGGACTGGGGTGCTCAGTGCCCCCGGGGCAAGCACAGCCCCTCAGGAGCGAGTCTAGATCCTACAGACAGGGAGGTGGAGGCTAAAAGGGTGGATGTGGAGAGGCTGCAGGAGGAAGGCCGGGGCCCTGCAGACGGCAAGCAAGACAAAGCACACACACAGAAGACTGGCAGTGCAAACGCATGCCAAGGCTGTCAGCTTCCACAGGCTAACCACTGGCTTCCGTCTGCTGGTTTTTGTTTTGTTTTTTAATGTCATTTGTTTTGTAATGCTGTGAAAACAGTGGCCATAAGAGGTTTAAGGAGGAAAGGCCCATTTTGCACATGTGCTATCTCCAGCAGGTGCGGGAGTGGGGGAGGGGCGAGGGGAGTGGGGTGGCTGTCACCTACGACTGTGGCTACAACAGCAGTATTCCTGGAAACCAGTTACCAGAGGCATTCCCAGGGAGACAGACTGACACCGGTATTACACTCACATACATCACCCAAAGGGAGATGCTGCCACATCATCTTATGTACTGGCAGAAGGCAGGACAATCATGCTGCTTAGTTTTGATTGATAGGAACAAGGAACCATCAGTTTTCATAAGTCTGTGTGAATACTTACAAGGTATTAAGCACCAAACAAACATCTACTTTGGGGGTTGAACTTTTTTTTTTTAAGGAGCCAGATCCAGACTTGCAGGGCACATGGCCTCTGTACCAACCACTCACCTTCTGCCATTGCAGTGTTAGAGCAGCCATAGGCAAGGAGTAAACAAACAAATGTGCCCATGTTCCAGTAAAACTTTATTTACATGGGCTGTGGGCCAGAGTTTGGCCCATAGGCCATCGTTTGCCAACTACTGGTCTAACTCCTACATGGAACTTGGAAGAGGCAGAGACAGGCCTTAGATAGCCATCTAGGATTTTTGCAGAACTGACACTGTCCCATTTGAAAGGCACCGGCCATCATGTGCTGGGTAAAGCATTTAAGGTACCTCCATCCTCACAGGAGACTTACCTGAGCCATGTCAGACAGAGAGAGTTACAAAATCCAGCAAAAATAAAGAAGGCCTTCACTTCCAGACACTAACAAGAGAATTCAAACTTCAGTGAGTACTCAAGAGAATAAAAACAAAGACATGAACAGGAAATTCCCCAAATATACAAATTTCATAAAACATATGGAAAACATCTAACCTTTCCAACAATCAAAGAAACACATGTAAAATATCATTTTCCATTTATTATACCAGCAAATTTTTTTAAGGAAAATATCAAGTATTTACACAGAGAATGTAAGACAGGAATACTCATACATTATTGATCAGAGTATAACTTGTAATGTCTATCAAGTCTTAAGATGCTTCTACTAGAGCTTTCCAGTTATATGCAGCAAAAGTTTACTCTCTGGGGAGACCATACTTTTCAGAAAACGTTCTGGACTCAGAAAGGTGGTGAAGTTGGAGAAATGGAAGTGCAGTCCCTACTCAACAAAGGTTGAAAGGCCCCAGTCTCTACATTTGCAGCAGAGTTTTGGCAGCCAGAGCTCTGGCCCCCGGGCAGGAGGCTCCATCTCTGAGGAAACTAACCAGAGAGAGAAAAGACTGGAACAGACATTTAGGGTCCTCCACCATCATCTATGGCTCCCCACGAGGTGGCCTAGAAGCTGCCAGCCCTCACTCACAGGCAACGCCACCCTCAAATCTGAAACAGCCCCTAAAGACTACCAGATGCGTGAGAAAACATCCTAACAGGAAAGAAATCAAAACAAACTCATAGACAGAAAGAGGAAAAGAAAAAGAACAAACCTCAGAGGAAACAGACGATACAGACAACAGAAAATGACTGAATACTCTTTAAAGCATAATTAAAATCTGCTAGATAAGTGAAGAATATCGATTCATGAAACCAGAATGGGATTTTTTTTTTTTAAGTAACCTTGAGACAATAAGAACTCTTGGAAATGAAGACTAAGATAAAAGAATTAAATTCAGGAAAGGAGCTAGATATAAAGTTGTGGAAATTTTCCAGAAAAATAGAGCAAAACGATGACGAGAAGGATAACAGGAGGGAAACACGAGGCGTGAGGAGGGTGTGGGAATCGAGCACTGATGGAAGAAACAAGCGGGGCGGGCCGGGGAGATGGGACAATAAATAGTTCACGAAAATTTCCAAGAAAGATGTATCCCAATGGAAAGAGTCCATGGAAGGGTCAGGATGAGGATGAAACGTGATCCACACCAGGCACAAGCGACGTCAGAACACAGCGGCTTCCAGAAGGCCGTGAGTCGCCTCCAGGTAAGAGATCCCTGTGGACGTCCCAAAAATGACACTGAAAACCTAAAGTCAAAGGGGCAAGATCTTCACATTTGTTGAGGAAAAACAACGTTAGAGCCTGTAACATTTTACATGCAATGAATCATTCAAGAGTGACGGTAGAATGAAGACAGTTTCCAACATTGAAGAAATCTCAAAAAATTGTCTCCCCCAAATAGCTTCTCTCTCAGGAAACAACTGCAGGATGAGACAATAAACCAGCAAAGAGCAAGACGTGGAATCCAGGAAACAAACGACCGAGCACAGGAGAGGGTGAAAGGGCCCTGGGAACAGCAGCCCCAGGACAAGCACTGCAGGTCAGGGCAACACCTCCGGACCAGACAGCAGCCGGGAGGGCAGAGGGCTGCAGGAAGAGGCTGCTGAATAAAAAAAATAACGCATCTGGTAAATTCTCTGATCTGCTGGCCACATGAAGAAGTGTTGATGGAAAATTTAGGGCTGAATCTTGGTAAGAGTGAGAATATTTCTGTCTGTTTTGTTCACTGATGTGTGCCTGGCACACAGAAAATAATCAGTAAATATTTATTATATTAATTAATCAAAACTAAGCAAATATAAAAATTATGAACTCTGGGAAAAACAGATGTATTATCCCATTTTTCCAGGTGGCTAAGCAGCATCTTTATAGAGTAAGCCCTGCCCACTGAATTTGGCCAAAACCACAGAGTTCAGGATGTTACAGCTTTAGAGGACAGATAAGAGGAGTGTGTGGGAAGGTGGTCAGCAGTGGTAGTAACATCAGAGAGCTAAATTCTCGTCTTCCATACCAGAGAGTCAGATGATTTCAAACAATGCAAGATAAGCAAATGCAACATGAACATGTTATTGAGAAATACGAAAATACATATTGGAAGAAATAATAAGTATTTGCATTTGAGGAACATACATCAGGGGTAGGAAGGAATGGAGAAGTCTAAAGCAGAGGACTGTGCTTTTGTTACAAGGCTTATATTATTTAACTTAAAATTATATGCATACGCTGATTTGATAGATACAATTAAACTTCAAAAAGTACTTATATCCTTTCACCTAGCCATTCTGTAGCTAAGAAACTCTCCCAGGAGAATATTCCGACATGCAAAGATTTATGTTCTCTGCAATGATCTTTATAATACAAAAAAGGGGAGAAAGTCAAAAATATGGACCTCGTTAATAAAATATTTTGTTATTTTAAAAAAAAAGCTTTTTAAAGAATCAAATACAAGAGAATGTTCCCTTAAAAATCAGAGTTTTAAAATTATATAGAGAGCACAACTATAATTTTTATGCAACAGATGCATAGAAAAAAACCTGGAAAGAAATAACCCTATGTTAACAGTCCTGTGCTCTAGATAAGAGGATTACAAGTCATTTTAATTATTCTTTACTGTATTTTCCAGATTTCCTACAATTAATTTGCATTATTTTGCCAAGCACTATAAAGTATCTTTAATTGTTAAAGCAGAAAAATAATCAAGAAGGAATACAATTCTAAGTATTTCTCTAGAGAAAATGACCTCAATTGAAATATATAATCGTGAAGAAGAAAATTACAGGGCAATCAATGCACAGTGGCAAAAACACCAAAAATTAAAAAAATAATAAAAACTCACAAAATCAAGTATGCTTGGCACCTGAAACCTTTACAACTATATCCAAACGACCGAAAATGTTTACACACTCTCAGATTATCTTCCACTCTTGAGGCTCAAGCTAGTCTCATCTTTAAAAACGCCCCATGTGTGACCTCGTGTGATAGTGTAATTTTCCCTGCTGTGGTTTCCATCTTTGAATGTGGATGTTAGAGAAGTCCCACCAGGATCTGAATCCTAGCTCAGATTCCCACCTCCTTGGGCAGATAACGTATCATCTCCTACCCTGATACTACTTGTCTGCTAAATTGGGATAACTGTTTTGCAGATTTACTCTAAGGAAAGAACTAGTACTTTAAAGTGATTGTGCCTGGGACATAGTGATCTCTCAATAAACAAAGGCTATTTTTTGTTCTCTTCTATGCACACCCCACAAATCTAACACATTTAGCACACGGGTTTCCAGGAAGGCTGTACTGCACTCCATAGAGCACCATTCATTTAGATCTGCAAACTCTTTCTGTAAAGAGCCAGAAAGTAGATATTTTTGTCTTGGTAGGCCAGACGGTCTCCTTCACAACACAATTCTGCAGGTGTGGTATGAAAGCAGCCATAGATAATAAGTAAACAAATGGACAAGGCTATATTCCCATTCCCATAAAACTTTATTTAAAAATTTAGGTATTAGGCCAGATTTGGCCCATGGGCCATAGTTTGCTGACCATTGACATAGGCCATGTGAATGTGGCCCACTGAGGTTGTGCAACACGGTGGCTAAGTCCCACCACTAGAATTGTTCAGGCTTGGGAACTTTGGGAAGGTTGCAGTCCCTCAATTTGGGAAAAATGTTAGAATATCTAAATCTCTTCTACTTCTAAAAGGCTACAAATCCCTGGCTATGAAAGAAGAAACAGAGATCAGGTAATTTGCAAAAAATCTCACTGTCAGTTCTGACTGCAGTGGGCCTAGCTAGATATCCCAGCCTCCTGCGTCCTGGTCCTGTACTCCTTTCACCAGGGCTCAGAGTTCCCAGCCTGGAATTCTTCAACCTGCGACCAGTTTACACTCTGAACTTATTGCCAACCAGTCACGCATTTCTCAGATACCCTACTGTAGTGACGCAACCCCTGACATCACCACACAGAATCCAGTGGCCGGGGGAACCTGTCCGATTTAGCTCCATAACAACAGAGTGGGTGGAGACTGGAATCATCTAGAGAAGGGATTCCTATGGAGTCTTGGAGGTGGGGCCAGACCTTGACCCCAACACTCCACATATCAAAGACTTTATCTTAGGTCAAGGGAAGCAGAGCAGATGAAATGGTGAGAAAATCTGGATCTTGGGCAGAGACATGCCATGATGACTGACTTACCCAAGAACCAGCTTCTATGAGGCATTACGCTAAAAGCAAGGACCCAACTTAGGTTAAGCCTCATAAATATGAAGACCAACGAGGCTGTCACAGTGGTCTTCTGAAGCCTCAAGGGCACACATCCACATCACCCAAACTAAGAAGAGTTTCCACAAAACACAAACACTACTTTCCTCACCAATGTCTTTAAATCTGAATAGAGACAGGCACCTACGACAAGAAGTTGACTTCCACAATCTCTGCACCCACCAAAGCCCAAACCCTACCCAAAACATGCGGTCCTTCTAGTAAAGCCTTGATTTTATTTACCTCATTCTTTGGCAAATGAATAGAATCTGCCTCCACTTTGGTACTTCTAATATAAATTTTGAAGCTCCTTAGTTTTAGTTAAAAAGCCTATGGATCTATTAATACCAATTTGATGGTGAGTACATGTGGTGCTTGTTTTTCCATTCTTGTGATACTTCACTTAGTAGAATGGGCTCCAGCTCTATCCAGGATAATATAAGAGGTGCTAATTTACCATTGTTTCTTGTGGCTGAGTAGAACTCTATGGTATATATATATATATATATACACACACCCCATAGTTTATTAATCCACTCATGTATTAACTGATCAAAACTTATATGCACATTTAGTAACATTCATCAGGTGTCGGGCAGGTGTTGTGGGGAGAAGGGGATGGGTATATTCACACCTAATGGGTGCAGTGCGCAGTCTGGGGGATGGACATGCTTGAAGCTCTGACTCTGGTGGTGCAAAGGCAATTTATGCAACCTAAACATTTGTACCACCATAATATGCTCAGATTAAAAAAAAAAAAAGCCTATGGAACAAAGGCACATATAGAGGCTTTTAAAACCATTTGCCAAAACCACATTTTGACAATTACAACAGCAGCCAGTACTTTCTGGACACTTACCGTGTGCCAGCCCTTCATAAGCACTTTCTCACGTGGCCCTCCCCATGTCCCCATGAGCTAGTCTCTGGTGTCCAGAGAGGAGAACTGAGACTTGACAGCTCCAAGTGACTTGGCCAAAGCCGCACCACTATGAACTCAGGTTCAAGGCCCCGCAGCGTGTGGCTGGCGTCCATACTCTTGGCTGCTGCACACACTCAGGTCTCATCATACGCCGAACCACTGTGTTAACACACCCACCCCTTCCCATGGTTCCAATACTCCTCTCTAGAACGTCCAGTTCGAGCCCAGCAGAAACAAATGACACGATATAGTTTGGTAGTAAATGGTCTCTTTTTTGATTTTTTTATGCTTTGGTTTTAATAAGCCACTTTCTGCAGGATTAAAAGGGCGCAATAGTGTTTCTTCAACACACCCAGGAAAGAAGGTGCCTCCGGGCTGCAGTGCAGACGGGCTTCTCTGGCTGCCCCAGGCCTCCCTCTCTCGCTCTCCTGGTTCTCTGCTCAGTGTCTCTCCTTCGAAGAGACTTTCCTTGACAACCCACCCACCCACCACAAGCAGCACCCTCTTCCCTCTCCCTCCTTACCCTGCTCCACTGTTCTCCATGGCATTCATCACCACGGACCTGGCATATGTTTATGTGTTTGTTTACGACCTGTCTTCACTGCCGGAACGTAATCTCCAGGGAAGAGACTTGGTGTTGCTAATCACTCTGTCTCCAGTGCCTACAAAGTGCCTGGCACGGAACAGGTGCATAGAGCAGGGGTCCCCAACCTATGGTAAGTTGTATAATTATTTCATTATATATTACTTGTAATAATAATAAAGTGCACGATAAATGTAATGCACTTGAATCATCCCAAAACCATTCTCCCTCCTCCCCAGTCCATGGAAAAATTGTCTTTCATGAAAATGGCCCTGGTGCCAAAAAGGTTGGGGACCGCTAGCTTCAAGTATCTGTTAGTAAATCAGTAAATCTCTTGGTGGCAGAATAACAGCTGCTTTGTATTTTCATCTCTTTGCTTAGCTGTAATTTCCAAATTTTCAGCAATAAAATTGCATCTCTCTTTATACTGTGGAAGAAAAGCACTGTTTTCCAAGTCTTTCCTTTTGAAAACATAACCCTATTATTCATTTGTGCACATAAACTCAAAGGTAGAGATGATGGCTGCTTTGGTCACTGGTAGTCTGGAGGCATGAAGACCACTGCTAAATTAATCCCGAGGTGCCCTGGGATGACAGCTCAGCCTGCCCAGGCCCAGGGCCCAGTGTGGCACGCACACACCGAGGGCTTTCCCGGCCAACTCAGCTGCTACTAATGGCCCTCTGCCCTCAAAGGACAACTGCCCTCCCCACACAGCACAGCCAGGGGCCGACAGCCACCTTCTTAATCCTCACGGCACTGCATGCCTGGGCAGTACAGAGAAGGCAGTTTATCACCGTCACCATGTCACTCGTGTCTGACAGAGGCCAGAAACATAAGGAGAAAACTGAGCTCACAGTTGTCTCCAGTAGACACCCACGTGCCTCTGCAGAGTTAAGATTCAGAGAACCACTGACAAGAAACTACTGGAACTCACTGGAACTTTCACCAAGCAGTTCACTATGTTTCGAGTCAGATACCATCAGACACAGTTATTACTAATCTTCTCTTTGCCCCAACCCAACAGCACCCTGAAATAAAGCCTTAAATATTTACTTTGTTCTTCTGCAAATCTTGCTATAACTTGTACTGCTCACATTAACCATACTTAATGAAAGCAATTATTGAGAAAGTTCTATTAGCGTAGAGCTTAGACAGGTTAATGAGTGTCTTCCCTTGAGAGCTGAGCGCTCCTGCACAGGAATTCCCCTCCCTATTTTGGAGTGTGAAGGTGCCGTGAGGGGCCAGGCACAGTTTCTGGACCTGAGTTCACTGTGACAGGTGGTGCATGGGCCATACAATTTCCACCATGTGATAGGAGAAATTCTTTCTGTGTCTGTTCCTGTAGGTCATTCCTATCCCTACCCCCAGATGAATACAGAGTTTGAAGGTCATTCCCAAGACCAAAAGGTCAGGCAAAGACCAGAGTCAAAGCAGCACTAGGTTGAGAGGTTGAGGGTCAAGAACGGTATTGCAAGGACAGCCAATACTCCCAGTCTCCACCCTCCTCCTCCACTAGATGGTGAGCCCTACATTCCTCATTCCAGGTAGGATCCCCAGCTTCCTCCCTGGTTGCATCTCCACTGCCTGACACAGGCCTGCCATCATGCAGTCAGTGTAGGCTGGATACAAGATACATCAGTGTTGGCCACATTATGTTTGTGTCCACTCCTTTCCAACACAATGGTCACGAGGGTAGGGACAGTAATAAGGATAATGAAGATATTTCTGTTGTCCCAAACTATGGGACAGTTCAGCCCTCTCAATCATGTGCCTAATTGGATCCCTCTTTCCCTGATCTCTGAACTCAGCAAAGCATTTTGGATCACCTTCACCCCACATGGTTTCTTTCTTCTTTTTCTGGGATATAAATGAGAAGGAAAAAAAAATCAAAAACTAGCAACTGATTTTTATTTAGGCCGCCTAATTTTAGAAGCTGTGGATATGTAAAGCCAAAAGCACAGCTTAAAGTAAAATCTCTCAATATCCCACAAACCTGCAAACCTATAAAACCTTTTCAGCAACACGGAGACACCTCTTTCCTTGCCCCCACCAGATCAGCTTCATTCTAAATTTTTCTTTTTTGAATTTTTAAATCTCAGGCTCTAAAATGAGTCTGTTGAAATACATGTCAACGAAAACAGGTAAAGGATGAAACGCCAAAGACAAGGGAATATCTGAGAAAGCATATGCTATGTTGTAGCTGTGGAATGTCTATTGAATCAATACCATATGTAAGCTGATATCACAACTGTATACACATACCTCATTAAGCCAAATTAGAGCAAGTGGGATCTGTCGCCTTCTGATCAAAACAAACAAGTCTAATTTCAGTGTGTCCTGTCTTTGATACAAAGAGTGCGCCTGAGCAGAGGCATTTGCACAAACAGTGAAGCCTGCACAAGGGCCCCAGGCCAGCCCTGCAGTGCATGTTACTGGGGACCGCTGCTCTCCCTGCAGTTTCCCCATCAAGTGGCCAGGTAGGAACAGCATTCCCTGCAGGGATACATACCCTCACTTTCTGAAATCAAAAAAAGCTGTGTATTCCTTGAAGAGTCAGTAATTAGTCCAAAGGCATGAGGATTGCTGGGTCCCTGTTCCTTTTCTGCAAGAACTATTCATTCAGAGCAACCTATAACATAGTGAAGGTGTCTTGAATGTTTTTTTTTTTTAAATCC
>VBSM01003200.1:13441321-13460275 GCA_008086735.1 Cheirogaleus medius
TCCCAGCTAGGCATTGAATTTAAAAGAAAAATGCAGGATATCATCCATGCCTTGGAGGAGCTCAGAAGCTGGCTGTGGATCCAAGCAAGGAGAAGTCCAAGGACAACAGCGCTTGCGGGAACACAAAGCAAGGCCACTGAAAACCCCTTGGGGGTGAGGAGGACAAGCAAGTCGTCTAAGGGAGACAGTGCTTCGGGTGAGTCTTGAAAAGGATGATAAATAAGAGTTAGCCAGAACAATGGGCATGTCAGGGCATGCCAGGCCTCGGACAAAAATGTACAAACGTGTAAGGGCACGAATGAACAGTATGATGTGGGCTGGGCTCGCTCCCAGAGGGGCTGAGGCACACTTGGCCACAGAGTACATAGAATGGTGGCAGAAAAGTTACCCATCCAGAAACTTCGCCCTCTGAACCCTCAAGGAGATAAAGCTCGAGTCAGACTTAGCATGGCTCTGGAGAGCCAAACCATGATGTGACGAGGGTTTCTAGTAGCTATATGTATTTTATCTGCTTGCCTGGAATCTCTTTAGGGACTCTCTCCCATTCCACGAAATCTCAGGGGTGACCCACATGACCCAGGCCTAGCCCATCAGGATGCCACACGTCATGGGTACTGTGATTGGATCACAAACTGGAACAGAGTCCAAGCCGAGCCAATCAGAGCCCTCCCCCAAGAGTGTTGCCGAAACTCCCAGAAAAGCAGCACTGTCTTCTGGGATTGAAAACTAAAACCGAGAGCTGGCTCGGGACCATCTCTGTCCCCACCCTGCAAAGATGGCCCGAGGATGAAACCAGGGCAGAAGACAGCACAGCTGAGGTTTCTGAAAACCATTCTCGTGTCTGAATCTGGCCACTCGTCCATCATTGACTTTTCCAATGACGTGAGCCCAAGTTCCCTTTTGTGTAAGCTAGTATGAGCTGGGTGTCTTGCCTCCTGCAACCAAGAGATTACTGACAAATGTGTGGACTTCCTGAAAGGCCTCCAAGTATTAATAAAGGGACAAAAAGGTCAATTTGGGCACTTCAAGTTTAAAGCACTCAGATGAAATAATATATCCAAGGATGTTTTCTAAACTATAAAGCACTATACAAATAAATATTAGTTAATAATTTCACTATCAGTGGTAAAATACGAATAGTTACTGCAATGTTCCATTCTTCTGTTTAATGTTCCAAATATGTAACTTTTAAATGGTAATTAACAAATACTCACATAGGACTGACTTTGTGCCAGGCATTTTTCTAAGTACTTTACTTTTCCCACTTAACCCTCTTAACAACCCTGTGAAATGAGTGTTACTGTTGCTCACGTTTTACAGATGAGGAAACTCAGCCACAGAAAGGTTAAAAAAACTTGCCTAAAGTCACACAGCTGTGAAGTGGTAGAACCAGGACTTGAACTAGGACACTCTGGCTCCATATGTAAACCAATATTCCCAAACAAAAGCCTTACAGCAAAGTACTTTATACTCCCTAAATCCACATACATAAAGACATGGCTACTGTCTTCACAAAATGTTATCTCTTTTCTGGGTTGCTTCTTCAGAAAATGAGTGACCCAGTCGTCCTTCAAGCTACACTCTTGGGAATCATTACGACGACTTCTCCCTCACCCACTCCCCCCACAGTCTACTACAAGTGTTCCCATCACGCCAACTTCACCCCCATGCAGATCTCCAATTCTCCCCTTCTCCCTGGGCCTCATGCACATGTCTAGTTCCAAGAATTCCTCCTCCTACTTGGGTCAACTGAAGTCTCTCTCACCTGGCTTCTGATGGGACCCTTCACATGCATCTCACTTCCACATGGCCATTAATTATTCCCTGAAAATACAGACCTCATCTATTACCCTCCTGCTTTAACCTATTATCAGCTGCCCCTGCCTAGAGAACCAAATAAGAAACTCCTAAGTTCAACACTAAAAACTCTTCACAAATTCCCCAACCTACACCTCTCTAGTCTCATCTCCTTCCATATTGCTCCAAATCTGCAGTGTAGGGTATTTTATGCTGTAAAGTAGATCTTCGGGGACCTGTCTTGTTTTCCTTATTTAATTTACTCTCCTATCTTGATAATTACATACTCTACTGAAAATTAATAAAATAGAATGTCTTCTAAAACATTCTGCAATTTAAATCCACTCTTAGACTACTTTCCACCATCATTATTCTGAATTAGTGGCTCTTTCATGAAAAGAAATAATTACCTTCTTACATGAGCAGGAATAAAATGCACATTGCCAAAAATGAACTGGTTGTGGGCCAGGAGAGGAGTTCCTTAAGGTTGGGATCCCAAAATAGTTTTCTGGGAGCCTATAAAATCTTTCCCTGGAGTTCTCAAAGACCAGTAGCAAAGCTAAATGGGGTGGGAGGCTTAGAAACAGTCTTGGTAAAGCAGGGCAAAAGAGACATTAGGTCTCAGATGGCCAATCAGGAAACCTCAACATCTGTCTCAGGCATCTTTCTGCACTGACAGTAGGTGGCAATATCTGCTGGCACCAGACTCTAACAATACCTCGGATATCAGGGTTTCCAAATCACAGTATGAGTGACATTTGGGATTAGATAATTCTCTGTTGTAGGGGTTGTCCTGTATATTGTAGGGTGGATTTCTGGTTCCAAAATGGTGCCATAGAAGCAAACTGGTTTCACTCTCCACCACAGAAAACCAAAAACAAAACACAGTGCCAAGATTATCACCAGTAATATCCAAGAACTCAAATATGAAGATGAGACAGTTTTCCTGAGGTCACAGAGAAATGAAAAAACTCCAAGTAGATGGTAGAAGAACTGGAATTCTACATTTGTGCCAACTCTCCCCAATTCTGCCCAGCACCAAGCATATGGAAAATTTTCCCCACACAGTTTCCATGCTGAAAAAAGTGAAATCAAGGTGGTCAACCATCTTCTTCACCATCTTAGGTTCCCTGGCAGGAGACCTGTCCCTGCCTCACCCCACAGGAAGCACTAGGAATGCCTGAAGGGAGAACTATCACTCAGGACAGCCAGAGACAAAGCAGGGAGGCAGAACTACATATCTCCAGAAACTCTGCTGTGTAACTCAGCCAAAGAAGAGGCCAAATCAGATTGGCTGTCTGATTGGGGATCACGCTGTAGGAGGTTCATCCCAAAGGTCCCTAGGTGTGAACCTCTAGCTAGCGTCCCCACACTACTAGGAGATCCCCTTTGGAACTTCCCCCACTTGGGAAGGGCAGCACTCTAATAGGTTACCAGAGCTGAGACAAACCTGGGCTTAAGGAACCACTCAGAGCTGGAAAGGAGGCAGTGACCTAGCGGTAAAGAAACTCTAAGCAAATATATTCAAGAAAAACCAAACAAGCCAGATGGAGAAGATTGGAATAACTAATCCTTCAATGCAAAGACAGATACATACATCCACAAAAAGTAGCAGCAAACAGGGAACCATGATCTCCCCAAACAGAGAAAACAATGAACCAGTGACTGACTCTAATGAGATGACAAAATGTAAGCTCTATGTAGGACCAAGAATTCAACATAGCAATTTAAAGGGAACTCAGTGATCTCCAAAAGAACACAGAAAAGCAATTCAGAAATTTATCAGAGAGAAATTTAATGATTGAAATAACTTAAAAAATCAAACAAATCTTGGAACTGAGAAATACATTTCCTAAACTGAAAAAAAATCACTAGAGGCTCTCAATAGCAGAATGGGTCAAGTAAAGGAAAGAATCAGTGAGCTTTATACCCATTTAAGAATAAGCAGAGAAGAAAAAAGAAAAGAAAGAAAAGCAACAAAGACTGCCTACAAGACATAGAACATTACCTCAAAAGACCAAATCTAAGAATTATTAGTGTTCAAGAGGGAGTTGAGCAAGGTGGTAGAAAGCTTATTCAAAGAAATAATAACATAAAACTTTCTAAAACTTGAAAAAGATGTGTGTGTGTGTGTGTGTGTGTGTATACAAGAGGGTCAGAGATCATCAAACAGACTGGACCCAAATAAGACTACCTAAAGGCATGTGATATTCAAACTCTCAAAGGTCAAGGACAAAGAGAGAATACTAAAAGCAGCAGGAGAAAAGCAGCAAACAGCATGTCAAGGTGCTCCAATTCATCTGGGAACAGACTTCTCAACAGAAATCACACACAGGCCAGAAGGGAGTGGGATGACATTTTCAAACTGCTGAAAGGAAAAAAAAAGAAAAGAAAAAAGAAAACAACCCCTGCCATCCAAGAATATCGTATCCAGCAAAGTTCCCTTCAAGTAAAGGAGAGATAAAGTCTTTCCCAGCTCAGAGGTTTCAGCAGCACTAGAATTGTCTTATAAGAAATGCTAAATAGAGTTCTTCAGTCTGAAAGAAAAATATACTAACATGAAAAAACATTTGAAGGTATATTATAGGATGTTTAGCAGCATCCCTGGTCTCTATGTAGTAGATATAAATAGCATCTCCCAAATTGTGACAACCAAAAATGTCTCCAGACATTGCCAAATGTTCCCTGGGTGGGGAAGAGGAGAGCAAAACTGCCCACAGTTGAGAATCACTGCTGTAGATACACAGTCTTGAAGGTCAGTATCACTTCGAACTATATTTTTCTTCTTGATAAAAATCAAAACTCCCTTGACCACACAAAGTGAAAACCACACCGACAATGACAAGTATTTCCTGTGAAGATAGCAGAAGAATAGCTTCTGACAAGTCATCCAAATATTTATTGCTACTTTTGCAAAGAACAAAACAGAAAGTGACAAGTAGACAGAGCACATTTGTTGTCTCTTGCTCAAATTAACAGGAAAGCACCCTGAAATCTCAGCTCTGTCCTGTCTCTTGGCAATTCCTAAGGTCCCACAGACTGGCCAATAGCTGACCCTGAGAAAGGCACCTGCTGAGCCATTGCCTGGGCTGGGAGCTGGGACACTTCAGGTGATACTTCAACACAACTCATAACACAGGCACACAAACAGGGAAACGGCACAGGTGCAACTTAATTTCAGGGTCCATTAGCAGCACAAAGGGGGGAAAATTACACTTCCAAATGCAAGCTCTGGAACTCAGCAGGGACATTTTTCATTTTCAACTTTCAAAGGGTAGGAATAATAATTATGGCTGTTGTTTTTAACACATTGACTGCCGCAGTAGAAAAAAATTTTTTCCCTGGGGCTACAGTGTTTTATTAAAACAAAATAATCCTTTTTAATTTTTTTATTATTTTTCTATGCATGAGCTATGTGCAACGCAATCCACGGTTTTAGAATTAAACTATCGATATTAATTGTAACAATAAGAACATCAACAAGTAAGATTTTCATGAACCAACTGCAGGGTTTTGCTTCACAAAGCCCTGGGCTCAAAACTAGCCTGAGTTAAATACAACTCACAAGGCAGTCAATGTGTTAAGAACAGCATCCAAGTTCGAATACACTGCACTTCAACCCCAAATAGTGGAACGTGCTGCATGTTGCAAGTGACCTTGGAAAAATGCAGGGTTGCCTGAAGTTCAATTTGGACTAAATACCAGAAAACAGTCACTTGAGTTGTGCCTGCACCTTTGATTTAGTGATTGTGCTTTCTAAATGACTTTGCAATTGTAAGTGGTCATGACAAAGTGGGTCCCCATCATTGTGTTTTGGCTTTTAGAGAACAGTCAACACTGACCAGTTATTCAGCTAATGTTGAATGACAACTAGTTATCGAGAGTATGAATAACTACACACACATATACCCTTATAGAAAGCTGCACAATGTTCCCGTCCTCTAAAATTGTGGTCCCCAACTCCCAGTCTACAGTCTGTTCGGGACAGGGCTCCAGAACTCTGCTGTACCCCCCAGCCCCCCAACATCCATCCATAGAAAAATTGTCTTCCATGAAACTTAGGAATCAGGGTGAGTGCACAGCAGGAGCTGAGCAGCAGGCAGAGCTTCCTCTGTATTTACAGCTGCTCCCCATCACTCCCATCACCACTGAGCTCCGCTGGTCCCTGGTGCCAAAAAGGTTGGGGGCCACTGCTTTATCACAGTCTAAAGTCGTAACCACCACATCCCATGGAGATTCACAGAATCATCGATGCAAAGCTCAGTCATGACCGGCAAAATAAGCAGTCCCACTTCTTAGGTGGTATGTCTGCTGAGGTCTGAGAAAGGGAAATGAGATACCAAGACACACTTCCAAGCAAATGCCCATAAATACAGAGAAGAGGAACTATAAGGAGAAACTCTTGGAGGTGAAACAAAATGCTGTCCCCTCTAGTATAATCCAATCCATTTGAGCAGTATTTATTAAGTACCTTCAACGGGTAAGGCTTTGACCAAGACACAAAGGCAGAACAAAGATAAATCAGACACTGTCTCAGTTCTCAGAAGACAAGTATTTTCATTATCAGATATCTATACTTTCTATCTTTCCCCATATCAAAAAATTACAGACCCAATCCTATTCACTCTACTTCCTCACTTCAGATCACGAAACTAGAGAAAAGGCAGAATGGGTCTTTCCAAAAACCATGGCATCATTCTGAAAGTGGATAATTTTGACAAGGGAGCATTCAAGCCCTTTCAGGGAGTAAAGCTGGAGAAATTAATTTACTGTATGATTAGTGCAAGAGTTGGGATTTTTAAAAATCTGCCTTTTCACTTCATTCCCCTTCCTCTTCAACAAGATAAACAGAGCTCAAAAGTGGAATTCAATCTGATTTCTTGATTTTAATAAAATTCGTTTCCACCTAAATTTCTCTAGTGGCACATTCACCTTCACATTTAGTGGATGATAATTTTGCAAAGAAAAGCCATTTTGGATAAAAGCTACACCGAACACAGCTAGACAAAGAAAGGAAAGGGCACACACATACACACACAGGGCCATTCCTCTAAAGAAAATAAGCTTAGGGAACCTTTCTGCAACTGCTATGGTACCCAATTTAGAGACAGTATATATAGCCAGCCAAAAGATATATCAGCAAGCAATAAGACACAACAGTAAGCAATCAGAAACATCAGTGAGCAATAAGACGCGAGAGTCAGCAGTAAGACACACCAGGGAGAACATTTCTGAGCAATTACCACATGTCTCAATGCAGGAAGGGAGAATGAAAAACTTTGCTCAACTAGGAGTGGCAACCCATAAAACTGAGCTCTCTCACAGCTCAGCAGCCATTCCTGAGTTGACAAGAGGGGTCTGAGGACCACCAGCAGGGCCACAGATCAGGAAGAGGGCAGAAGAGCAAGGAGGGGCTTCTCCCAAACAAGAACTGCCCACTTAAGTCCTCGTCCTTCTTTGCGGCACCTTAATCCATAGACACGACAGATAGTTTTAAAAAAAGTGTTGGTTAACTGACAAGATATAAAGGACCTTCAAACTTCTGGGGGAAATGAAGGAGGATGTTCAACACATTTATATCCGCTCTGGACAACAGTGGCTAAGGAAGAGATGCCCCTGCGTGTGAGTGCACACACACGCACACACAAACATACACACACACAGAGGAACCAGCTTTTATAAAGGTCAGCCAAAGGAGGAGACCCTGAGACAGAGAACTTCTTTATCAGACAGATTATGAAATACTCTGGGAAACTGAGCTCTTCTTCTCTGGAAGCCTTTAACAGTGGCACCTTTGTACAGACTCATTCTTTACAATAATTTACAAACAAAGGCAGGAGAAATGGAACAAACGCTCATGATCCCTTCTCTATATGGCGCTAGGAGGTCTCAAGCTGAGCTCAGGGGATTCCAGTACCAACGGTTCACCTCTTCCCAGTACTTAAACTCAGTGAAACCTGGGAAACCACTTCCTTCCCACAGATGCTGTAAAGTACAGTACCTTGTAAAGTAAAGTACCTTGGAGGGTCAGGAAGAGTAACTGGTATTTCCGGGATGGTTGCGAGATGTCAGTTTCCTCTCCTTCCCTCCCTCCCAGTTTTTTCTGGGTCACAATCCATTTCTAGTTTATATCTCCTCCGTAAGGCACCTGTGTCTCAATCCTACCCACCTTCGGAGTTTACTGTCCTGCAGGGAGCCTTCCACAGTCACCCCCACCTCACCGTGACCGTGGTTTGTATTCTTAGGGAAATATTAATGTTACGCATACCTAATTAATCAATCAAAATTGTGAAGGTATAGACCGTATCCTAAACACACCTGAAAAATGTAAAAGGATGAGAATGCGGTTAATTATTAAAAACATGACTCTAAATTTGCTATTTTCCAAACAAGGAAACAAAAAACCACTCTGGTTCTTTGAATATCATTAAAAACACAGAACCAGTGGTACATTTACAGGACCCCACTCAGAGCCAACGCGCTCAAGAGATATTTGTTAACTGAAACTAGCTCGATACCCAGGACTAGGATCCCATCGGAAAGCAGCAGCCACCAAGTCCCTCCTATTTTATTTCAGGAGGACAACCCCTGACCCTGAGCCCTGCAACATGAAGCTCAGGTGGAAAAGTCTCTCTCTGTGGACCTGGCAATAAATAGGACAGCCAGAGACAGCAGGATCTCACATCAGCAGAGAGGAGGACAGCAGGCACGTTTGCATGGGACAGAGAGAAGGGGCAACAACATTAAAGACGGAACATCCCCTCCCACCTCCGGAAATATGATGCAGAACAGTGATGCAGCCAGATGGGACCTTTCCAGAAGCATTTTCCGCTGGGTACAGCGGGGGGTGGGGGGGAGACTGGAGAGGTATGGCTCCCATTTATTAATGAGCAGCTCAAAACAGTGGGAGGGTTTCTTGTCTAATTACAGAAGCCGTTGGAAGTGCAAGGAAGACAGAATTTATGGCCTAGATGACACTGCCTCTGTGTTGTAATTAAAAGTTATTTTTAATACCTTTATTTAGTTGGATGCTTTAGATTATTAGAAATATATTTTGCAATTTAAAACTTGCTAAAGGGCAAAGAACATAACAAAAAGTAATACAACCAGTTTGCATAATGTGAAACAATTAAGTGTTTTGACATTGGGAAGTGGGAAAGGAAAAGAATCTCTCCTACTTAAGTCTGAATTTTTATAAGAAAGGAGAGGCAAAGAAATAAGCTAAAAAGAATATGGAACTAGATTTTTAAAAAGTAGAAACTAGATTTCAAAAGCTACTCAGTCACTTACTTTACCCATTAACCAGAGTTTGGCTACCACCCACCCTCGTGAAAGCATAGACAGTTTATTCACAACCATTCACCCAAAACACCTAATCCTAATCCTCAGGCTCTTTGTTTTGTCCTTGGTCCCTAGGAAACAGTGGTCACCCTAATAAGAGCAGTCCTGGCTCAAGCACAAAGACCCAGGGGCTGACCCCAGGCAGTGTGGTGGGGGAGGGGGTCCAAAGTGAGCTGTGGACAGTAACATGCTGTGTATAATTTAGGTTTTGTTTTTAATTGATTTTTCCGCTCTCATCCAATATTCTGGTTTCGAGAATGGGCCAGACAAAATGCATCCCAGTGGGAATTGCATGTTACTGCCTATGAGTAGCTACAGAATCTGGCCAGGACTAGGCAAGGGCCATGTACCTCCCAAATGCCATTTCTAGAATTTATATTTCTCCATGTACACACAAGAGACATTTTCTGCAATGGTGGCTCTTCTTTAATAGGGAGGAGAGAATACATGTAACACTTTTGAAATTGTCTGATGGGAGTGGGGAGGAGAAAGGAACTCTAAAAGGCATCAACTTCTTCAATAACCTCTATATTTTGCGTAATCCATGCTATGAATCTTCTCATTAGAAGAGAATTCCAGGAGCTCATTATGTTCAAATGTGTCCCAGAAATCACTGGATATTATACATCATGATGAGACTATAAACGCATTTTGACATTTGTTATTCAAACATTAACTTACCTTTACAACAGCCATACCAAGTTTACAGAATTTATGCTATATGGGTATCAGTAAGAACCACTGTGCTGCTTTATCCTTCTCCTAGTCCAAAGTAGGGCCTGACTATGTCGGGACAGAGCATTGCCACCCTTACCTGCTACATTAATCTTCTCAAGTGCTACCAAGCTGGGAACAGCTGTGGTGGAGTTGGTCGAGTTTGTCCCTGTGCCATTGACAAGATTGTCCACCTTCGACTCTAACTTGCCAATGCGCTGCAAAATGTTATCCAGTAACACAGCAAGGGTTTTCTTCAGATCTGTAAAAGAAAATGCAGACAATTTAAAAATACTCTGGCCTCCGCATGCCTGTCTGGCTCACTCTCTAACATGCAGCACAAAACTTCTCAAATGGCTCAGAAGTGGCACAAAAGATCTGTCCTAAAAAAACCACATCTTAAAGGCGACAGGGGCCATCTACAACTGGCCCAGACCCTACTAAACGAATCAGTCTGCTGCAGAACCCAAATCTGGCAAAGAGTGACATTATAAAACTACTTCCAGCTATCAGGTTGACAGAGTAAACTGTTGCTTAGCATCCTACCACTGCACCATATTAAATCCCTCCTCTTCGGAACACAGTGGTGGTTTCTGACCCAATAAATGACAAGCTGCAGCACGGTCCTGAAGCAGCCTGTGGATCAAATTCATTATTATTTTTAGTGTTGTACACTCCATCATGTCCCAGTTTTTGGGTTTTTTTTTGAAAAGTGTTTATTTCTGTTGGTTACATATGGTAGCGCTTAATAAAAGCTACAGTCCCAGATTTCCAGGCATGCTGGATAACCTAGAGTTGACTATAATCAGATTTAGAAAAATACTGAAAATAAAGAACTAGAGCCATTCATTTGCTCAAAAATATTTATTAAACAATTACTACGTGCCAGGCATTGTTCTAAGATGCTGGGGATACGGTGCTTACATTTAAGAGTTTATTCCCTTTCTTATCTATCTGATTGTTCATCTAAAGAGTAGTGCACGTCCCTCTGGATAAATTACAGGCGGTTGTCTTTAACCCTATTTAAGCATTTAATAAGTTTATAGACAAGACATCTGAGGGGGCAGAGTAGAGAGAAGAAGAGATGAACTTACACCCTCTCCCCTGGAAACTCATTATCAAAGATATACTGATTTGTGTATCATAAAGACAGATGGGCAACAGGACGGCCTCCCATGTGGACAGAATCCAGACCCATTTCTGAATTGGGAGTGGGCCGGGGAGAAATGCATAGCGTAGGTAGCAGGACTGAGAAAAGCCCAGAGTTAAGACAAACGGGAAGTTGCCACCTTCCATTCTGCTGGAAACAGAGCAGATGCTGTGATCTGGCCAGGAAACAAACACACGCCTGGTCAGTTCACCAACCCAGACCACGGCCAACCAACCCTGGCCAAGGTGCATCCAGGCTATCTCATTTTGCCAAGTGAAGAGAAACGCTTCTGAAAAGAAAGAGATATGCAATGAACGTGGAAATTTATGTTCTTAGTGGTTTATATTCAGCATCTCTTAAGCAGACTAAAAACCATAAACAGAAACAAAAACCACACACCTTTATCCTAAAAGTCTGGTTCTTGGAATAAGACTCATCCCAACAGCAAGCATTTAGACTCTTCAACAATGTTAAGATCTGCAGATCAAATACCCGACAAGGCCCATTCTTTGCTCTTCAGTGTGTATCTTACCTACAGGTACTACACCGTATTGTAAATATTTTTAAGTTTTCCGTACATTATGATGTTTTGACATGTTAAAAACCTTCCCGGTCTGGGAGAGACTGTCTCTTGGGTCTAACCAATTCTTAAAAACAAATGGCCCAGCCCCAGGAGCCAGTTTTTGATATGCAAATTAACCAATCCAATGCCCTATCTCTTCTCTCTGGCCTCCACAGCGCAGAAGACAATAATCCTCTGCCTTAACCACCCCAGAGCCAGGTAACTAGGGACCACCCCTATAGCCCCAAGCCCACGGGGCTAGCCAACCCTAAACTGTCCAACCCCAGTTAGGGCTCTGACCTAAAGCTCCCCAAACTGTCTTCTGCCTCCAGATCACCCTGGTGTCTTCCCCATGTGGCCCTGCATGACATGCAGTGTCTGCCTCTGTGAGTATAATGTGAGCTCCTGTGTCTCCTCGTGGCCACGTTTGACAAAACCAACTCATAAAAGATTTACAAAACATACACAAGCTAGCTGCAAGCTTTGGTGAAATCGGGTTAAAACCACGATTGCAGCAAAGACAGTGGAAGGGAACTAATGTTCCTGAATGCCTGTTATTTGCCACTCACATAGATAATCAAGCCTGTTTTATCTCTACATCCTCTCTGTGAGGTAGGTGTGGCTCCATTTTACAGATGAGAAAACTGAGGTTCAAAGACATTAAGTAACATGCTGGTGGTTACAAAACTACTAACAACAAATCGGAATGAAGGCTTGCTCAGGTTTGCCTAATTCCCTGATGCCTCACCTGGGCCAGTCAGGAGTCAGAACTTAGGTAGAATAATGAAACCAAGGGTGCATTTTAAGAGTCTTTCATCCATAACAGTGGGTGAGGGCCTGACTTTGGAGCCAGACTTCCCGGGCTTGAGTCCTGCCTCTCTGTTCCCGTTTCCTTGTCTGTAAAAGAGTGATATGAATAAGCCTCCCACTTCGGGGTTGCTGCCAGGACTTAGCAAGCTAATATTTATACACTGCTTTGAACACTGCCTGACACATAATAAGCAATGCATAACTGTAAATAAAACAAAACCTTCCTCTGGAAAATGCTGTCATCCTTCCTAAAGAAATCTCTCCTTGGGTGAATCAAAGCTTTATCGTTTTCTCCAAAAAGGGTCACGGGATCACTCTCCTCTGGGGTGTGCAGTCCCATGGTCGGCATGACTCACAGTCTGTCACTGGCACATGGTTCGCTGGCACGGACAGCGGGAGTCAGTCACCTGCTCTGCTCTGCCCCTGAGTCTACAGAATGAATCAATGGGCTCTCCAGAGTTCTGACGATTGCTAGACACCAGCCACACAGGCGAGACGTGGCTACGTTCCACATAAAGAAGCACTCCTCAGATATAGGTGATCAGTAGCCACCATTTCCAGCCTCTCTGCCTGGAGCCTATATCACCGGCCAACTAGAATCTAGAATAGCATTTAACTATGATACTGGCCATTGCAGTTAACCAAAGAAGCCCTCGCCCTCCAATCTGACTTAACTCAGGGTTTCTCAACCTTGGCACTATTGACACTTTGGGCCCAGTAACTGTCGTCATGGGGACTGCCCTGGGCATTGTAGGATGTTTGGCAGCATCCCTGGCCTCTACCCACTAAATGCCAATAGCAATTCCCCAGCTGTGACAACCAAAAATGTCTCCAGACATTGCCGGACATCCCTTGGGGGACAAAACTGCCTTCATTTGAGAACCACTGAATTGGGTACATTCCCCCAATCGCTACATTGCCCACTGCCCCTTTGTGGAGACACTGAGAGGGAATCGAGGTAGAGGGATTATGGGATAGGGACTGCAAAGAGTGAGAAGCCCATCAGTAAACTCGCGTCCCACATGACTTCTCTCCACTGGAGGCACTTCTGCAAATCCGATGGGAAGTAGCAATGAGTGAAGTCTGCCTGTCTCCCCATGGGAGAGCTAACAGAAGACTGGCCCACGCTGATGGGCACTCAACAGCTGTTAACCTTTTGAAACCATGTTAAAGGCAACAGAACTACTGGACAGAGTCCCCGACTCATAGTCATTGGTGACAGCCATTGGTGTAGCATGTCCTAGGTAGGATACAAAGTTATCACACTAACAAGAAGATATTCTCTCTCTTCTTGATCCCCTCTGCCACAGATTGACCCTCTGTGACAATGTGACATGGTGTGAAGAACAGGAATTCATGATGATGAGGACAGACACTGATGCTGGCCGTCCCAATTCCACCACCACCTACTGACCCTTTCTATGTGCCAGCCACTGTGTACTTTACATGCATTAATTCTACCGAGACAATATGAGCATTATTCCCACCCCTACCTTGCAGACAAATAAACCACAGCACAAACAGGCTAAATGATTTGTCCCAGGTGACTGCAGACCCCGGACTGAAACCCGGACAGTCTGCTTCCAGAGCTGATGGCTCTGACTCACCATGCTCTTAAGAACCACCACAGACCTGCCCACCAGCAAGCATCTCTGATCTGCCATTTCTGAACCTACTTGTCAGGGATTAACCTCTGGGATTCTGCCATGTGTTTTTGCTAAATCATATCCCAAACACCCTCAAGACTCTGATGCCACTGTCCCATTGGCAACTCTGTCCACCTGACCCAGTGTCACTGAACCTCAGCCAGCTGACATTGAGTTAGAGACTACTGGATACATCAAGTGATCTAAACTTTTAAAAATCTAAGAATCTGCCTTTCCATATCTTCTGACTTAAAATGAAGATGGAATATAAAGGTATCAAAAACCTTCGATTCTCTAGGCACTTTACCTGGGTAGGCATGTTCTCTCTTCCAATAAGAAAAAGAAAGAGTTCATTTTCAACTTAAGCGGCTATTTGAGTCACCATTTCAAACAAAACAGTTCAACACAAAAGATGCTGTTAATAAAACACACAAAGACAAAGATGATGTCAGGCCCATCTCTGTATTCTTATCAACTAAGCACAGTGCCTGGCACATTACTCAGTAAGTATGTGTTATGTGAGCGAAAAAATGAATGAATGAAACAAATGAACTGTAGTCCTCCCACAAATAAGGCTAAATAAATTATGCCTTTTCAGGTGATGAAATTATTTCTCACCTTCATATTTTACAGTCACACCTGCAAAAACTGTTAAAAATTTTATCACAATTTAAAAAAAAATGGACTCCTTGTGTTTTAGTCTTAATGGTAACCCATGTATCCAATAATAACTGTATACCAAAGAATAATTTCTATAGAGTTGAATTTTAAAAAAGGGGTGAAAATATTCCTCCAAATTCTAGTATGATATTTTTATACTTATCACTGTGTTTTACAGTTATTATAGCAGTAAAATGTGTCCTCAGCAGGATTACGATTTTCAATTACTACTGAGTTTTAAAATTTTGTTTGTGCTTCAAAGCCTTAGAAATAAAAATTTAATCCCAACATTACTACTGCAATTCTGTGTTCTTAAAACTTACTGTACATGACAACGATGAAATCAAAGTAGTTGAAAACATTTAAAATGTCTCTCTGGGGAGAAAGCAAGCATTAGTTTTTATCATGCCGGAGTTCTTTGATAAATGGTGAAATCAATTAGGCTGCATTAGAACAGGTGCTCTGATAGCGTCTCTAAGTTTTCAATTCCAGGAAGCCATGACACCAGGGGGTCAGAAGGGGCTGACTTGTCCTTGAGGATGACAGCCAAGGAGATGTCACTACCAGCCACATCTGCCTCTGTATCTGGAATCCAAGGAGAAGGGATCTCAACAGAGGGCCCTGCTGGTAGAATAGGGTTGTAGATCTATCAGCTAAAGCTGCAAGACTGGGTGGTAAACCCTGATTTCCCAGATCACCCCATCAATCAATATTTGAGGAATTACCAACCAAGGCTGTGCCTGGGGCCCATGATGTCCCCCACCCCATTTGCCCTGGGCCATGCTTCTAAAGCAGTGGTTCTCAGCCTGCTGTATATCAGACTGGCCTTGTGGAGTCACCATTCCCAGGCTGCATCTTCAATGTGCTAAATTTGAACCTGCAGGACCCAGCTGTCAAGGATTCTGGGCATAGCCAAGGTTGAGATCTATTTTGAAGGTGTGGCCACCATAATTCGATGGCACAGAACCAACTGCAGTGAGCAAAGACTCACATCCAAGTTGCCAAAAATAATTTATATCTGTGCTTGCTCCTAACTCAAATCCCTTCTCACTGTGGCTGCCCCAAGAGGTGGAGCGTGAAGAACAGAGCCACAGAGCAACTTCACTTGCTGCTCCGGAGAAACTGGCAAAGACAAGGCGTCAATGAGAAAGGAAAGTGCTAATGAAAAAATAATTAACCTCAACCTCTTATTTCCATCCACTGCCAGGAATGTCAAGTTTCATCAATTATATATTTTTAAATTAATTTTAGAGTGACCTTTCCAAAGAAAGATAATACAGTCATAGTGATGATCAAAATATAGTCCATTCATTATGTACAAGGGCATTCAAATCAGTGCTATTTATAAGAGAGAATAGTGTTATCTATTAACAGATAAGAACTGGAAACTACCCAAACACCCAACAAAAAGATTAAATTACATTATATCATAATTCACAAGACAGAATAAATCACTAGATTATAAACTCAGGGAAGGCAGAGACCAAGCCTGTCTTGCCATCTGTTTTTGCTACTAGCTGTTAACATCAGGAGTTCAATAAACACTTATTGAATGGATAGGTGAATAAGGAAAAGCATACAGCCATCAAAAATACCTAATGGCATGAGGACATACAATAAAAATGAGTTTAAAAAGCTGTATATAAAATATCCAAATTTTTGAAAATGCACATACATGTACATATATGTGCATACATACACATGGCTCTACCTACAATAAAAAGGTGGGGGACTGGAGGGAAATCAAAATTTTATCAGTGCTAAGATCTGTCTTTGGGGTAAGGAGTATTTTTATTCTTCATTCTTCTTCATACTTCCTCAATTATATACAAAATTATACATGCTCTCGACCTTACATAAAAATTCATATGGCTTTCAAAGTCACAAAGGCATTAAGTGCTATTTTAAACATACATACAGTGAAGTGAATTCTCCTCTCAGGACTCAAAGATACTGCCACAAGTACCCACCAGAAATATCTCAGTGACCCCCCCACTGCCTTATCTCATTTGAATTTTAAAGATAAATGGTAGATAATTCGCCCGCCTGAGCACTTACAAATGTGCCTTTCACCCTGCAGTTGGTCAAGGCAGCAGAGCTTGGACACAAAAGAGCATTAAACAATCATCACCAAAGTCAAAGAGCAGCTCAGATGCTCACCATCACCAACTAGCGTTCTCTCCTGGCTTAAAACTATGGATTTAAGCTTTGACCAGAACTTGGACCTAGAAGTGAATGTTCTTCCTGGGGGGGCTGCAGAGGGTGTCATTAGTATTTCAGAGAACTTTCCAGGCAGCAAAATCTGAGAAAAGATATCTAGGCCTGTTGATAATATCAAGTGCTTTACAGAATCTATAAATACCCAGAATGGAGTGCTTAGGCTGTCCTCTGAGTTTTCCCACCACCCAGCCAGCTACAGAATAGGAGCCGAGAATTTTAGCTTTTTTTATGGAAGAGATAAGGACTAAGGTGCTAAGAGGTCAAGTCCACAGTCACCCAAGGTCCCCACCTGATGCCAGAGGCCCACATCTTCCCGGTCAGGAAAGGGCAGCCTTGCACATTGCTCCTTTCTGCTCAAGCACCCCATACCAGAAACACCACCACCACCACTGCCGATGCCCTGGTTAGATGCACAGGTGAGCCTGGCCGCACCCAGCTCATCTTACAGCCCACAGATCAAAACCTTCTCTTTTGAACTTGACGATGACAATCATATCTCCTTGTTTGGGAAGGTGTTGGCAAGCCTGCCTTCCTCTAGACCACAGCCAATTTCCTCTTGTGTCTGCTCAGGCCCCATCCCTGTAAATGCTGCACAAACAGGCAGCTGAAGCCCTGTGTTCACCAGAGTAAGTGACATCGGGTCTACATGGACAGTTTTGGTTGGGTGGTAATAGCAACAAATGTACTTTATGAATCTAAGTGCTTTAATAAACGTGTCATTTGTAATCCTTACAAGTAGCCTATGAGGTTAAGTGATATCACATCCTCTGCTTCACAGAAGAGGAAGTAGGCTTTACGAAGAGCAGTGACTTGCTCAAGGTCGCACATCCAGTAAGGAGCGTGCCCCCACCTCCCCCACCCCACACAGATACTCTGGAACTGCCTCCCAGGATGAACAATGGCCCCCATGTCAGGGTCATGCACAATAGCTGCTTGGAGCCTCTTGGATGCAGAGTCCGTAGAGTATTTCTCCTCTCCTGCTTCACTAAAACCATTACTGCGATTTTCACATTAGTCCCAGCTGGAACTGTACCACACAGTCACAGAGTCCTCCTGGGGGGGTGGGGGGAGCTGCTATTCATTCGTGGCTCCCACTGTGTGCCAGGCACCACTATGTGCTAAGGCCTGGGGCACGGTGGGGAACAAAACAGACCAGAGTCCCTGCTCTCTAGGAGCCGACATTCTAAGTGGGAAAGAGATGATCAGCACATACAACGAACATGCAGTGCTAGGTAGCTTGAGTGTTAGTTAGAATGACAATGACGGTTAGGCCGGGCCCTCCTTCTGGAACAGAGACAGAAGGAAAAGAGCAAATGAGGCGGAGGGAAGAGCAAATGCAGAGGCTCGGAGATAGAACGCTTGGGCACCTCCAACAGCCTCGTCCTAGAAGACAGCGGTGGTGCCAAGGCAGACGTGAGGCGTGCAGAGCTCTCCAGGGTGCCCCCAGTGCCACGAGAGGGAGGACAGGGTCACGTGGAGCTATGGCCGCCAGGGAAGGTGGGGAACAGCCTGAGCCTCAAACCCCACATACGTGCGTCCCCTCCTCAGCCCAGAGTTGGAGCAGTGGCACAGCATGAAAGAAAAGGTCTTGATGACAAGAGAGTGGAAGAATGAACACCTTGTTCTGCTTTTACTCCTCCAGTCTAGAACACTCCTTAGGCCTCTGGTCTGGGCCGGGTGTGCCTGTGAACTTGGCCTAGCTTTGATGAGGATGCTGGACGGGGGCTGGACTCCACCACAGGATGGCTGGAAAAGCCCCAAGCCACAAAGAGGCCCATTTTTAGGTTCCAAGTTTCTTAAAGCAGAAGCCCTTTCTTTAATCACACGGGCCACGTCAACGTAGAGTGACCGAGGCCGCCTCAGACGCACCCGACAGCCCAGCTATTTTCCTCCCTGCCAGTTTCGCTCCAAGAACAGTGTACTTCCCTCAAGGGCAGGGAATTTCTGCTTCAGCAATGGTGGTTTTCCACACCACCCTACAAAAGCCCCTGCCCTCAAACAAACAGCCCCCTGATCATATTTGCAGGAACAGAAGCAAAAACAAAAAAGTAAAA
>VBSM01003200.1:13469072-13483632 GCA_008086735.1 Cheirogaleus medius
CCCATTAGGATGGCTATAATTTTAAAATACAAATGGGAACAAATCGTTGGTGAGGATGTGGAGAAGTTGGAACCCTCATATACTGTTAGTGGGAATGTAAAATGGTACAGCCAGTGTGGAAAACAGGCTGGCAGTTCCCCAAATAGGTAAACACAGAGTTCCCATATGGCACAAACAATTATGCTCCTAGGAATTCTCCCAAGAGAAGCACGTGTCCAAACAAAAACTTGTACACAAAATGTTCACAGAAGCATTACTCGTAATAGACAAAAAGCAAAACCACCCAAATGTCTAACAACTGAGAAATGGATAAATAAAACTGGTATACGTGTGCAGTGAAATACTATTTGGTCATAAAAAAGAATGAAGAACTGTTATGCTACAGCATGGGTGACCCTTGAGAACATTAGGCTAAGTGAAAAAGACGGTCACAAAAGACCACATACTGTGCAATTCCATTTACATGCAATGTCTAGAACAGGGAAATCTATAAAGGCAAAAAATACATTAGTAGTCACTTAGGGCTAGGGAGGTGGAGAGTGGGGAATTGGCCGGGGCTAGCTAAGGCACGCAGGGTTTCTTTTAGCGGTAACAAAAGTGTTTTAAAAATTGATTGTGGTGATGGGTGCATAATTCCGTGGATATACTAAAAGCCGTGGAGTTGTACACTTTGAATGGGAGAATGGTAGGATATGTGAATCATGTCTCAATAAAGCTGTTTTTTCCACCTCTAAAGCTGGTGGGGGGAGGAGGATCTCTGCTTGGGGCAGGGGCATGAGCCCCACGGCCCCCTGCAGCCTTTTCCCTGCTCCCCACCACCAGGCTGTGCCACACTAAGGGCTGGCCTGGGGCCTGGCAACAGAAGGAAATGCCGGAGTAATCTGCCTCCAGGTCACCAGACATGGCTGCTCTTACAACCTCCAGATCGTCCTCACAGGCCTCCCTGGAGACGGCTCCTGGCCCACTTTGTCTGGCAGAGGCTGATTTCTCCACCCACTTGAGAACCCTGGGAAGCAGCCCAGTCCCAATGCAGCAAAAACCAGAGTAATGAAGCAGTTCCTCCAGGTGGCCATCCATGTCTTGGAGGCCACGTTTCTTACACCAGGACCTACCTCCTCAGAGGATGAATGACGGTAGAAACGCCCATCCCTTCAGAAGCGACGACAGCCTCAAGGCACAGAGATCTGGTCTTTTCCCACAGCCCCACAGGACGATGGCATCACAGCCTGCTGATGCCATTCACGTGGGAGGGCACTGCTCTAACTCAGTTCACAGACATCTTCTGTCTTCACCATGCACCACCTAACTACTTCATGTCCCTCTGTAAACGGAGGATACTGGACCCACCTTTAGCTGCATCCTGTGCAATAACATTCACGAATCCCAAGTCTTCTGTGTTTAGCCAGGTTACCTTAGGAAACCCCTTCCTAACCTCCAGCCTCACAACTCAACGCTGCCTCCTGCATACAGCCTCCCGTTCCCCGGACCGAGGAGAGCACCACCTGCTCAGAGTGCTCACAGCAGTTTGTGCTCCTTCTGAGGAGCTTCCCACCTCCTCTCTATAGGATGAACCTGTCTCATCTCTCCCATGGGGTCCCCAAAGACAAGAAATGCTGGCAATGCCCATGCCTTGCACAGAGCGGACAGTCATTGAAGTGTTTGCTAGCTGAAAGGACAGGATGGTGGAGATGAGACGAAGAAACACAGATGAGCGGCGACCTGGAAGACCTCCTTCTGGAGTGAGGCACAAGGAAGCCGGGCGTTCTGAGACTACATTTGCATCTTACCCGTTGGAAGCTTCTACCCCAAGATCTTGTCCCATAGCAGTGAAAAATCATTGTGCCCTTACATAGGTGGAGTTAAATGGGGTTAAACTAAAGTGGTATGGTGGCAGAGAGGTATTAACAGAGAAGAAAATGCAAAAAAAAACAAAACAAAAAAAACCCCACAAAAAACAAAGCTCCAGAAAAGAATTCTAGAAGGGGCTGGGAGACTATGGAAACAAAAGGATGTCCAAGACAAGGGGTTGGGGGGGAAACAGAGGACCCTCCTTGGGAAGCCACTTGTTTCATCACTGTATGCTGAGATGATCACAGGAAAGGACACCGGAAAGGGTGATGAGGGGGAGCTGAAAGAACCCCGCGTCAAACACCCAAAACCTTTGATCTGCGGCTCGTTCTACCCATTGGCATTGTGTGATCCTAGACAAGTCTATCTTAGTTTCTGCACGTATAAAATGCTATGTGCACATACGGAAATAACATTCATTGGGAATCAGGGCATTAGTGGGGAAGAAGGGAATGGGTAAATTCACACTTACTGGGTGCAGTGCACACTAGCGGATGGGCACACTTATAGCTTTGATTCAGGCAGTGCAAAGGCGATTTATGTGACCAAAGCATTTGTATCCCCATTAATATTCTTAGATAAAATATATATAAAATTTTTAAAAAGAATTAGAAAAAAATGCAGAAAGTTCTAGAATCACAGAACACTGTTAGAGCTGAATGAGTAGAGGTGAGCAAGCCAAGTTACTGGTTCTCAAACTGTGTTCCAAAAGTCTTCAAGGGTTCCCAGAGATATTCCAGAGGTTCCACAGATGTTTCACTTGAATTTTTTGTTTAAAATGTTCTTTTAAAAAAAAATTGTTTAAAAGAAATTTTTACATGCCAAATCCTAGGACAATGGAGACAATCAATAAACATATCAACTTATACTGTAGAGACTCAGAACAAAACTGCCTTGGCTACCTCTGTACATGGAATCAGAACTTGGAATTTCTATGTTATTGGTCAGGAAGTTAATGTTTGGCAGTGGTCTTGTTTGCTCATTTATTTAAATTCAGGCCCGCATATCTATTTATATATAATTGTCCACAAAGAACACTACTTTAAGTGTTAGGTGAGGTTTGGTCACACATTTTAAGCTTCAGGGGCTTTCTGCTTGCTGTCATGTTAGAAGTGACAATCGTCTTCAGACGTTAATGAATCGACTTTGAAATAGTTTCCCCTATTTCTCTTTCCAGCCTGTCTCAATTTACATTAAGAGCAACTTAAGAGTGCTTGGCCAACTTTTTAAAAATAGCGGACATTCCCATTCATAATCAGGTGAATCTGGGCTTCCACTACTCTGAACCAGAACGTGGTGCAGAAATCACCCGGGGGGCTAACCTCACAACGACTGCACACCTTCTTACCAAACTCCCGATTTTATGCAGAGCAGCTCAACTTTGGAAGAAAACAGGATAAATTAAAATGTATAGAATACCTTTATACAGACTGGAAGACTACAATTCATTTTGCTTAGGAAAATAATAATCAAGTGCAAACCCTCAATTTACAGAGGAAGACACTGAAGCCCAGAAAATCATACATCTTGCAATTAAAGTCAAAATCAAACCAGCAACCCAAGTCCTGTCTCCTGATCCTGCATGGTCTCAAACCAAACCAAGCTGAGCCAGCTGCCTGGAGAAAATCAGACAGGAAGAGGCCTACCTATTAAGACATGAAACACAAACCAAAAACCATTGTCCTGTGATGTTAAAGAGCTGTGAGTCTAATGCAATGTCCCAACCTTGAGGGGTTGGGAGAATCAACAGATAGGGAGAAAAATGAGCATTTACAGAGATTTTGGTATAAGGAAGACAGATGGAATGGGGGAGGGGAATTCTCCCTTTAAATATGGTGTTCAAGGGGGCAGCAGAAGAGGAGGGAAGGACAAGGAAAGCAGCTTTTTCCTCCCCAGATAAGTCCAAGTTCCTGGGAAGCAGCACTGAGGTGGTTCAACTCCCCTGGATGGCCCAATGCCACCAACGTGAACTCAATTATAGCTGCCCAGGTCTCGCGTGTGAGTCCCTGACAGCTGTGACAGCCGCTGCACTCTCTTCCAGTTGTAGGTGACAGAGCAGATCAGGAGCAAACCGTGCTGCTGCTCAGGAACGGCTCCAAACAGAGACCCTATTTTCACTTTCATGACCTTGGTTCCTCTTCTTTATAAACAGGAAAAACAGTCTGCTCCCGTTAGAACTGGCTAAACTAGTCTTATTTTGAGTCACTAACTGAAAGACACCAGCTAAACCAGCACATTTGGTATTCCTGGGAGGCTTTTCTAACGTCTGGGTTTTAAACGGCCCATCCCCTTTTACATCTGAAGGGGTCAAAGCAGTACAGTTCAGTGCCCTGAGTTTCCATTCATCCTGGACATTTGCATTCTTCCCGTGGGCAGGGAAAGGAAAACCTCCAACTCCACCCACCTGAAGTGGATATTTGCCTTGCAAGTGACGCTGTCCACTGAGCGGAGCTCAGAGGTCTGTATCTGGCATCAACTGCAAAGTAAGTTTCCAGACACTGTAACAGGGCTGGTGAACCGGGATCCAGAACACGCACTCCTCCCTGCCCTCCCATTCCCTTCTTCCACCCCCCCATCCAGCTGTCCTCGGCCGTTCACCTGTCTCCGTCTCCACTAGAGGGCGCAGAGGGGCAGGGAAAACAGTCCCTTTAACATTGGATGATTTTATTCTGACTTAGCCTCTTTGAATGTGTATGTTACCCGCAGGTGCACAAAGGAGAAAGAGGACAAGAGTGAGAAAGAGTCTGTGGCTGCTGGAGCAGATAGAATCTTCACGTGTGCCGTGAGTTTCATTCACCGAGCCCATAGGTTATTCACAGCTGGCAGAATTTCCCAAAAAAGGAAACCACAGCAACCCCAAGAATTCTGAGAATACCTACTAAACCAAGACAAAAAGCACAGATCTCTGAAAAATGAAGTAAATCCCTTTAATCCAATGTTTCTCCATCTTTGCACAATTGGCATAGGAACTTGAATAATTCTTTGTTGCCAGGAACCGTCATAAGTTTAGCAGCACTGCTGGCCGCGAGCCACTAGATGCCATTAGAGCCTTCCAATAACCCTCCACAACTGGGGTGCCGTGACAATCAGAAATGTCTTCTCCCAACACTACCAAATGCTCCCTGAGGACAGAAACGCCCTGGTCAAGAGGCACTGCCCTAAATGATCAGCAGGACCTAATCCGCCCACGGGAAGCACTCAGAGGAGGTCCGCCCAGACAGCTAGATTGCAGAGTGAGACAGAAGCAGACCACGGTGAGCTTGAGAGTTCACCACCAGCCCGGAAGACCAGCAGGCTCGGCTTGTGCTGAGGCTGTGGAAGCCACAGAAAGAAGAGAGGGGCTGATTCCTGACGCTGTCCAAGCCTGAGTGATAAATGAGTCTTGTCTTCCTCCTCCACATCTTTCAGTGCCACCACTGTCTTGGCATCAGCCAAGGAGCTCATTCCTACCCAGGCTGGCTGTACCCCCATTTACTAATTAATATATGGCACAGGTGCTCTGCTCCACAAAGCTCCTACTCTGTAAATAAATCAACAGGTACAGGAAGGCGGCTTTGAGAAGACCAAATCTGGACGATGCTTCGTCAGTCTCAAAAAATAAACAAATAAACAGAGCGGGGATTATCATCTGGCCTCTGGCCCAGGAAGCCATGAACAGGCTTTGATGATAGGTCGATAATGACCCTCTAAGAAGAAAGAAAGAATCGTCTGTGAAAAGATCACACAGTCCGTCAATTTGTCAGGTAGGTCTCCCTCAACATTGAATGAAAATACTCAAAAGATTCGCTTCAGCGCACAGCCAAAGGGCAGTAAAGCCGCAAAGAAATTTTATGATGAACATAGAACGCACCTTTTCTCTGAAGATCAGACTTCTGGCAACTCTCTACATCTAAAAATCACCCATGAATGATTCTGGTAATAAAATCACGGTCCAAAAATCTCCCAATTTTTTTCCAGAATGTGCTAATGCCTTTAAGATAAAGCTCATCATTCAACACCTGCTCCCTGAACCCTATAGCCCAATCACCCCTACACCCCGAGTACCCCTGTCTTTCACCCAGGGAGAGCACAGGCTAGGTGCTCGTCTACCCCAGGAAGTGTTCTAGCTGCCCTATCTGCAGAAATGGGACAGCCCTCCAAAAATGTGATTTGATTGATATAGGCCACCTGGTTAAAAAATGTAACAAACTAGCTAATAAGTGAGGAGATACATGCATGTATGCACACACATGTACGATCTCAGGTGGCCACTCAGGCTTATGAAATTTAAACTTATAATGAATTTCTTGTCACTTCTAAAATAAAGCTACAGTAAATCCACTGGAGCACATGGCTCCAAGCTTTAGCCTACCCAGGGTCATAACTGCCCCAAATCTGAATTTTCTTAGAGAATAACTCAAGTCAGATGCTGGTTGATAAGTTCACTTGTTCCTCAATGTATAAGCCAAGGTCTACTCAACTCTCCAAATACTGCAAATGTCTTGGGTCAGCCTGGCTGGTATCTGGTCACAAACCCTCAGATTGCACAACTGATAAATTAGCTCAAGCTAACAGGGAGCACCCCAGGAGAGTTTCCTGTTCTGAGTTAAGAACTGATTAAACCAGGGCCTGTCAACCTCGATGCACTTAAGAATCACCTGGGCTGCTTTAAAAAAAAAAAAAAATAGAGGTGTCCAGCTCTCACACCCAAACACACTGACTTCATCTGAGGTGGGCCTCAAGCAAAGGTATTCTTTTTAAGCTATGTGATTTTAATACACAGCCAGGCATGACATTTATTAAAAGATGTTCCTTTTACCAACTCTATGGGTCCTATCTAGTGGGACCCAAAATGTTATCTATTCCCATATTTCAAGAGATAAGCTGTCTGTTCCCTACAAATGTAGATTGGCTGGCTTACTGGATAATGTATCTGTAAGGGAGGCTGGTCTTCTCCTTAAAGAATCACAAGCTGGTCTTCTCAGGCCAATGCCCTGCTCAAGCAACCAGACTTTCAGTTAGTCTACCCTGGAACCTTGTTGGATCATCCCACACTGTGGAAGAATTCACAAAGAATAACACTGGACCCACATGGCTTTTGTTAACCTCTCCTGTGCATTTGGCTCCAAAGATGAGAAACGATTTGAAGCTAACTTAATGGCCTCAACTCGACCAACACTTCCAGCAACCTGCGCCTCTAAAACCTTGCTACTCCAACTCTGGTCTGTGGACCCACAGCACTAAAATAATCTGATAGATTGTTAGAAATGCAAATCTCAGGCCCAACCGCAGACCAATGGAATCAATTGGTGTTTATAACAAGATCACAAGGTGATTTGTTTGCATATTAAAGTTTGAGAAGCACTGCTTTTTATCTTAACCAGAATAGTAAGAACGGGGTAGATCAGATCCTAATTTCCAGTGAGGGATGACAGAATATGGCACAATTCTCCTTTTCACAACATGCACAGAACTGAATGATTTGGTATCAGTTTTGAATAAGCTGAATGCATGTCCTCCTGACACACATCCAGCGGAGATGAGAATTACATAGAGGTGGCATGGTTTGATCACCGCTAACTAGCAGTGCCTACAGGACAAAGGATTCTGCTTTACAGTTGATGACCAAAGGGAAGGATTTAGATCCATTAGGATAAAAATCAAGGACACAGCTTGGATACATGTCTTCCAGTATTTAACTCTGTTATAGCAAACAACTTCCACGTAGCAAAGCACTTCAGGCAGCCACCCCATATACACTTTGCACAGCTCAAAGTTAGACATCAGAGGGGGTCTGAGATTTTGTTGTTTTATAATTGCCAAAGTGCTTGCTGTAGGACACGCGCTTACCAATCACAAGGTCTTTCCCAGCTGACTTCAAAGTGTAATAGCCTTCAACTGAGGTTAATTAAGCATGCTCATTGGGTGCCTTAGTTTTGCATAAGTGGATGTCAACCAATAGTTAAACTTTCTGGAAATGTTTCTAATTCTGATATTTTCCAGGGCACATAACAGTGACTTCATGGCCACTGAAAGCCTTTCAAAGTCTGGCTGAACTATCTATATTTGAAGGATGACTTAAGGGATACACACAATCCATTCGTTGTTCTAGATCAGCTTTGACCAACCTTTTGAGACCAATGAACTCCTTTAACAGTAATCTCAGTAATCTCTGTCACTCACACACACACACACCCCCCACTGGAACTTCTTAATCATTTCTACATTTTTACATATATACAATCAATATAGGGTATTAAAGCAAAGTCATAATTCATTTTTGAAACAAGATATTAAAGTTTATGAAGTTCATTCATTTTGATACTATCTTCGCTAATGTTCCAAATGATCCATGACAAATTTATTTTTCGCCAATCTAACCTAACACACAGCATTTAACTATGTCAGAAAAAAGTATAATTTGCCAATAAAATCCATTCCAAATTTACATTAGTGGTAGTATATATTTGGTATGGGGACCAAATGTATATTCAAAACCGGATAGCAATCGAATTATCAGCCCTGGCATCAAAACTAGACAAGAAACTGCCCAGTGTTTGGATTTCTTGCACCTGGATTTCGAAACAAATCAAACGGTTTATAAAGGGAGGACTCCTTACTTCCTCTGGACATGTCTTCATGCAAAGCATGTGCTCCCTTTCCCAGGAAGAAACCAGGTAAGAACTATGTAGGCTCCCGCTTTAGAGCACTCACAGGTTTTCCAGGGGAATAATGACAGTATCTCAGCTTGAAGGGACTACTGGATACACTCAGTTCCTGTTCCCAGGAGTTAAATGGGCAGGGCATTCAAGCCCACCCACAGGCAGCCACGGGTGGGTGTGAAGATTCCACTTAGGGTGGATCAGGATGTCTTGAGCCAAAACATCTTCCAACTCTGCTTTACACTGATAAAACTGGTATTTTAATTTTAGTCTGGCTTCTTCAATTCCCTCTAGTTCAAAACCAGAAGAGAAGAAGGGAGTGATTAATTGACATCTCCAAACCCCCATAAGTTTATTTTTATATTTCTTTCAGTTTTGTTTCTAAATATCAGGTTAAGACAGGTGGTTTTCGGCAGTTATTTGAAAGCATTTCTCCACAAATAACGTGTTGCAGGTGTATAAATCTTTAGTCCTAATAAATTAAAAGAAAAAAATGACTATAACAGTCATAATATTTTCTCCTTCTAAATATTGATTTCTAAAAATACTATAAGATATGCCAAAAGAATTTTGATCAGATGAATGCAACTTTTGACTAGAGGGGAGATAATAAGGAGGAGAAGCTGCAGAATTATTGTATAATCCTCAATCGTTTATACTTTGATCTAAGTCTTCCTAATGTATCCTGTCTTTAACCAACACTCCATTAAGAACAAACTTTATCATAATATAACATATAATGGTCAAAAACCTCATGGGTTGCCAGACAGAATACTCTTTTGACTGCCACTACCCACGAGACACAAGCTCTTGATAAATACTGGCAGCCTCTCACTCTCTTCCACCTGAAAGGAACATCGGGAGTCATGTATGTAAATACATATTTTATGACCTTCAAAGACAGAAGTGGTGAAAGAGTTTCATGCATCACTTTCATGCAGAATGAAAGCTCAGGGCACCCTCAAAAATCCCTGGGGTGACAAACATCAGACGGGAATTGCTGCTCTAGGTATTCCAAATTCCTGCATTTGGCCTGATCATGGACCACATGGCTTGGAAGAAATCATCAAAGCAATGCACGTTTTACCAAAATAAAAAGCAGCAAAAAAAAAAGAAAGCCAGGTGAATGAAAGATACCATTGGGCTTACTGTAATGGCTGTTCTCATTACACCTCACATACACAGGAACATTTAGAGAAGAAAGTTCTTTCATCACAGTATCATGAATATTCATTCTAGGCATTGGAATAACTGGTTGGATTTTACACTAAACTGATACAGTAAAACATAACTAACAGTGTTTCCCCCTTCAAGAGAGCTAGTAGGACCTGGGGATCGGACACGATTGAAGCTCTGGCATGTTGGGGGGGAGGGGTGGCAGGGGCAATATATGTAACCCTAACACTATTTGTACCCCCATAATATGATGAAATAAAAGGGGGAAAAAAAAGAGAGCTAGTAGGAAAAGCTCACTGTCCATTTCCAGGAAGTACGCTGGACTCCGCTACATGTATTTTTATTGCATTCTATGTTTTAAGCCTTTTTGGAACGTACTATAAGTAAACAATTAAACAAAGGACAAGACAGCTGTGGTAGGCAGAATGACGGCTCCCCAAACCCATCCATGCCCTCGTCCCCCAGAACCTGTCATATTACACAGCAGAGGGGAATAAAGGTATCGGATGGAATTACGGTTTCTGATCAGTTGACCGTATGAGAGGAAGATGATCCCGGGTTACCCTGGTGGGCTCAGTATCATCGCAAGGTCCTTAAAAGTAGAACATGGAGACAGGGTAGGCCAGAAGAACATTACTATTTCTCCTCAAGACCACTCTGACTACTCAGTGATTTGCATAAATCAAGGACATTAATTTAAGAAGTCCGGTTATTTGGTTTATCCTGTAACCTTTGGTTCTACTCTAGTAGTGATCAGATTAGGAATTTTAGAAGAAGTGCGGGGGCTCCCTGATAAAGGTGACAGTGCCAAAAAGTAACGGCTAACACTGAGGGAGAAAGCCCAAGAAAAACGGAGCAGAAAAGGACAATGGTCAGGGTCATTTAGCCTCAGGGCACCAGCCTCCAGTCTCAGGACTGCCAGAGGCATCACCCACCACCACCTCCTCCGCTAGATTTGTGAAGGAGATAGAATACAGCCTTGTGGGAGGGGTCCTGAAAATGCACACAGCTGAATTTCTAACTGACAGCGACAAATGAGACATCGAGGGTGTGGGGAAAGCACAAATTGGGTCAAATGCCACATGCCACTTACTAATCACACTGCCTCTCCCCTGAACCCAAGTTTCCACCAAACTCTATCCTCTATGAAGGTAGAATTATCTTAATTATCACCGTTTACAAAGCTAACAGTTATGAACAACAATCTTGAATAGATATCCTCTCTTGTTCACTCTAAGCCTACGAGGTAGGTGCTGACCGTCTCCATTTAGAGTGGGGGAAACTGAGGCATGAAGAACTACCAAACAACCTATTCAGAGTCACACAGTCCACCTGGTAAGGTGGACGAGCTGCTATTCTGAGGGTGCAGCTCCTTCACCAGCGTCCTCCGATGCTTCCGCGCCTCTCAGAGCTGTACAACCCGGTCTCCAAACTTAGGAAATGAATAAATGGAGCAGATCTGAGAAAAATAAAAGCATTGAATCCCTTTATGTGGCATATAATAATAAGCACTTAATAAATATACATTGATTTCCTTTGAGTGGCAGGCTTTTCCTTCCATTTCATCAAGGAGACCCTGCGAGTCAACTATTAGCAAATGAAGAGCCAGTAAATATATGAATTCCAACCTGGGGAATGTTTCAAAAATCACAGTCCTGAGCAGTCTCTCCTTTCTCCTCTTCCCCAAATTGTTTTTGTCATTGTGGGTCGGGCTTCTGTCTGCAGATTAAGAAAGAAAACTTCCCAGCTGACCCTACAAACACTTACTCTATCCCCTTCCCCCAGCCCAGCCAGCACAGAGCATCACTGCTTGGAGGTGTCTTTAGAATCCAGAAGGGTTGAGTCTGAAGTCTCACAGTAGGGACTTAATTTCAAAGGCCTCAGGAGGCATGAGTAAAACTCAGGCTATGAGCAAAACATATCTGCTGTTAGAACTCAGGAGCCAGGTACAGAACAGGAGGGCAAAAGCTGATACACATACATACATACACATACACACACACACACACACACACACCACCTACCTACTTATAACTCAGAGGCTACATCCTGGGGAAAAGGTGAGACTACTAACACGTATCATGAGTTTAGAAAGAGATATCAATCTTACTATTACATCAAAGTGACACTAGAGTATTTTCTATAGAATGAAAACTAGATAAAAGGGCAGTAAAAGGTCCACTAGAGAGTCACAAGCCCAGCAGACAAATATTCAGGGAAGGGGCTAGCTGGGTGCCACATACTGAGGAGAAAACACTGAAGGTTCAAGAGACAGTGCCTGCCCTTAGAGACACCCTCCACCCAAACACAGCTCAACCAGAACTCGGAAGATCTATTGGCGAGTGCCAAAGACTTCTGGGCTGCAAAGAAGCTGTAGGAGGTTTCATGGAGATCCTGTGGCCCAAGGTGGGTTTCATCTCTTCATCATCCCTCCAACTAATGTCAAGCCCCAGGCTAGACACTGGGGATAAAAGGTGAACAAAAAGCACAGTTCCAGAAACCACGGACTGCAAGCTCCAGGCTTTCTCTGCAGGCACAGACCCGGGGAAGAACAGCTGGATTGAAAGAGCATCATACACAGAGGACGGGGAGCAGGGCTCTGAACCAGCCATTTAACATCTCAAAACCTTGGTTTCTGTCTACCCATAAAATTAAGCAGCATAAATAGGTGGTGTCTAAGTCCCTTCCATTTTAAGTTTCGAATGAGAAAAACAGTCTTTTATTTACTAGCTACTTGAATTTTTTAATAATTCAGGGCGGCGACACTCATAGCCTAGGATGTGGGCCTGATGGGAAGGGGAGGGGGAGATCATAGAAATTGATTTACAGTGAGAGAACTGTAGATGAATGAAGTCATTATGCAAAACAGAAAACCACCAAAGTGCCCCTCCCCTTTTATCCCTTTAGTGCCTCAAAGACACTAAATCTATGTCACCTGCTTCTCATGGCCACTAGATTTATAAGCCCATTAAAAATACTTTTATAATCACTCCATGCAAAAAAAATGACAATTATTATAATGATTTAAGTGCCTACAGCAGTACAGCAGGATCTGGGGGGAGTTTATTAATACCTTAGCAAAACGTGCCATGAATACGCCATCTGGATGTTTGTTTTTTAGAAGTGCCCTGATTTTCCCCAGTGAGTTAACATTTAACTTGTGGTGTGACTGTGCCTATCAACTGGATGAAGTTAACAGTTTTCTCAATTCCTCTGCTCTATGGCTTTTCTCTGTCTCCATCAAAACCCACCCGGGGATCATAAGCACCTTGGGAGATATTTTGAATATTAATACATTAAGTCCAAATGCTAACCCTCCCCCCTCTCCAAGATTATGATTCAATGGGTCGGGGTAGGGCCAGGAAAGCAATATGATTTTAAGCACCTCTGGATCTGGTTAGACATCAGCTTAAGAAAAAAAAAGAAGAAAATAATTTTAAGCACCTCAAATTCTGAGGTATAGCCAGGGTTGAGAAATCTCGAGCTGTCTACCTTCCCAGGTAGATAATAGGCGTGTATGGGAAAAAGAGAGGAGAAAAAAAGTCTGAGGGGGAGACTGGGAGACTGGCAGAGAAGAGAGGAGAGGGGCTGTGCTGAACAGGAGACCAGGGACCCCATGAAGAGAGGGCAGCCACTTCTCTGCTCTAATCACAGGACAACCTGAGGGGGCTCAGCAGGGAGTGGCCAGATCTTGTACCCTTCCTGAGAAGCCAGAAACCCAGAGTTTTGGTCAAATCTCTGTATTTTTAAATGTTGACAAATTAAAAAAAAAATTCTGTGTGAGCCAAATAAAATACATCTGCAGCCTTCACTACCGATCACCACCTTGACTGAGCTCTTGATGACACGGCAGCTGTGGAACCTTGTAGAAAGACGGAAGCAGAATTCAAGACCTCGAGTTCAGGGGAGTTTACAATCTTGCTCAACTGCTCGGTCCACCTCCTTCCAGCTGTTTGTTACTTTATCCTAATTGCTCAGCCATTCTCAACTTCCTAGACAGTAGCTGTTCTCAACCAAACACAACTTCCGATCATCACTTTCAAAGGTTTCAGAGCACTAGCTTGCTGGCCTCACTCACTGCCCAACACAAGCGTCTGACTTACTCCCACCTAACTGTAAATCCTAAGAAACTGGAAGGGAATTTAAAAAGTCACCCAGTCAGAGACATGCAGGTCCCAGGATCCAGAAAGTCGAAATGACTTGCCCAGGGCCACAAAGACGGTTGAAGGTAGGGTGACCCATTTGTCCCAGTGTCAGCACTGGAAGCCCCTGCTTGGGGAACCCTCCGGTCCCAGGCAAAGTGGGATGTCTGGTCACCTGGTTGAATAGCAGAGCCACATTGTTATCTCTTGTGCATACACCCCCATCATCTCATCATTTTTGATACATATGCACATATTTGACTTTTAGCTTTATGGCTTGCTCCCAGTTAAGATTCAAACTCCTTGAAGGAAGAGATTTAAGTCCTCTGTGAATTAAGTACTTAATATTTGCTAGGAATCGTCCTTAAAGTCCCCTCAGTTGATGAAGATGCCTGCTAGTGGCGTCCTTGGAAATTCTAGGCATTACTTGCTCGGGGAATTCTCTCTGAAAAACCTAAACATCTTGACCACCCCCTTCCCAAGCCCCCAAATAACTGCTTCACCACTTCTTGTTTTGATTTTTTGGTTTTTTGAGACAGGGTCTCACTCTGTCTCCCGAGCTAGAGTACCGTGGCATCATCATAGCTCACTAAGCCCTCAAATTCCTGGGTTCCAGCGATCCTCCCACCTCAGCCTCCCCAGTAGGCTGGGACTATAGGCGCACACCACCACACTCAGCTAATTTTTTTCTTTTTTTGGTAGAGATCAGTGCTCAGGTTTGTCGAACTCCTGACCTCAAGCAGTCCTCCCACC
>VBSM01003200.1:13488396-13505245 GCA_008086735.1 Cheirogaleus medius
ATGAGAAGCTGGACAACTGGGCCCCAGTCTAGGTAAAAGAACGTGGCTCATTCCTGCTGGCCCTGCCCCACAGCTATTGCCAAAATGCTCCCATCAGCACCCGTAGCTGCCACTCTAAAGCACAGGGAACTGAAGAATGCAAAGGTTCCCACCTGCCATGAACCCCAACCAGTCTGAAGCCTTACCAGATGCAAAGGAAAGTCACAGGTGAAGAGGATCCCAGAGTAAACCAAAGGCCTTCCCTTCTTGAGGAAGCCTTCCCTGCCAAGTTCACCCCCACGAACAGACAATGCAATTCAAAGGTAAGCAGATGTTAGAGTTTAGCTTTTCCAGAATACAGCCTATATAGCCACACTAAGCCATACAAAGAGGTTGGTGGCAATATGTTTTTTGAGAGGTACTATTTTTTATTTGTTTTAGGCAGCAATTTGTAGCTTGGTATTTGAGTGCTCATAAATGCTAAACCCTGCAGAGAATGAATATGAATATAAATGTAGGTCCTGCCTGCTAGAAATAGCTAAAGTCTCTAAAACTTACTATTTCAGGTTCTCGTCTTTGGCCTCAAGTGAAAGGAGCGACTGGAACAGAGTAATAACACGACCATACCAAGAGCTCAATTCATCAACTGTTTCATTTCACAGACGGGGGTCAACCCCAGGGTCACGTTTCTCATTGTTGCAGCCCACGATTCACAAGGAGGAGAGCAGAGGCAAAGCCTTGGGACACAGAGCCCAGGTATACATCCTGTTGGTGGGAGAGAGAACGAGGTGGGGATTGGGGCCGTGTTTTGTGTGCCACCGATGGGCCAGAGATCAAACTTACATTTGTTAAGGATATACCCTTATTACTTAATGCTAAACTAGAGGTCAGAGGTCAGGAAGTTTTTTTTAAGTCATTACCAACATTTGAAAAATAGGAAGATTTCATATAAAAATCTTAGTTTCTGACCTCCCCTGAAAAATGGGACTATCTAGCACACTGAACCCTTTCCCTGTGCGGGGACCTTGGCTGGAATGGAGAACAGGGCATGGCTCTCCAGTCTGCCATGGAGCAACACAGTCTGCTTTGCATGCCTGTGTGACCTGCCTGGCCCCTGCTGGCATTTTAGGTTAAGTCATGTACTAAATGACCATGAGTCCCATGAGGGCAGGGTATGTCTGTTGTTCTTATCTACACTAGCTTGTTTCATTCTTAGTTTCATTTTGAAATATTTGCTCCCCACTTTACATGTGAGGCTCAAATAACGAGCTGACTTCACTTCCAAAGTCCACCTAAGTAAGTGATTGCAGGATTTGATCCCAAGTTTATTTGACTCCAGAGCAATGGAGTATGGAAAAGCAAGTCAGGATATAGAAGAGCTTCTAGCTTTTTTTTTTTTTTTTTAAAAAAAAAAAAAAAGGCAATAGGCTGATTGCAAACACTGGTTTCCTAGGTAGTTTTTGTTCCATACTTATAAACAGAAAGTACATACAATATAGAGTTATGGCTTCTCCTTCTGCAAAAAAGGAATCTTGCATCAAGGGAGCCAAGATCTGCCTGCTAAATATTTAAATGAGGCCAACTCTGCTACAGGGATTAGTGGCCCTGCTTCCACTAGGCAATTTGGGAGGAAAAGCTTTAGATTTAAAGATAATATGCCCTCCATTTGAGTTCACAAAGACAAAAAGTCAGCAGGAAGTCAAGCCACTTACTAGGCAGCAGGAATTCTTCAGCAAGAGCCAGAGCAGGATGACCACTCAACAGTAAACACTCTCAGGCTACACATCAGCAGGCTGGTAACTAAACAAATGGCTACACGGCTTACTTGGACACACAATAGGGTCTGTCCTTCTGTTTGAAGAGGAATCAGGGCAGCTGTCAGAAGAGGTCAGAAGTGTGGTAAGTTCAAAAAACATCTTCATTATATTATATTTAGGTTATCTGTGTTTACTGCTGTTAGGGACATCCCAGCAATAGGACAAAACTATTCACTCTTCTCTCTGGTCCCTTATGCTATCACAATATATATAGCACATTGAGATAAAATTCCCCTTTTACATGTTTATCTCCCTGGATCAGGCTTCTCAAAGGCAGAAGCAGTATTTTACTACTTGAATCTTCGGTAACTTCTATGGTGACTGCATACAGACATTATAGTATCTTCCCATCTGCGGACCTCAAGGCAGATAGTCAATAAATGATTCTCTTTCTGATATATATTTTCATGGAAATACCCACAGAAAGGTACAAAACCAGACCATATATTGACATACAGATATATATCTAAATCACTTATTAGAATTTATTAAAAATGATAGGAGAACAGAACAGAATCTTGTACACGGAGAGGCCATGCCCACAACACAATGCCTCTGAGAGATCTGGCCACCACTGCTGCCCACAAAACAGGCTAAGCCTAGAACTCTGCTCCTTGACCATCGCTGCCCCAGTGCATCACCACGGGATCCGGTCGTCCTACAGATTCCAAGTCGGCCTAAGGAATCTGCAGTTCTTAGAAGCTCCCACGCATTGCCAATGCTCCCCGTCTGTGGCCCACCCTTGACTAGCAAGGTTCCAGGCCTGCCAGCTGAGGCACATGTCACCTTTGTTCCTTGCAGCCCACACCATGCTTCTTCAGTGAGTGGAGCTCTTGCCACAGAGGACAGAGCCTGATGCGGTGCCTTTAGACTGGAAATTTCTAAGGCAACCACCTTTGTCTTTTATTCCATTCAGCTTCTGATAATCTATCACCAGTCAACCCTAAGAGCCTGTAAGAATTAGTACTAAGAGGAACGTCAAAAACAAACTCAAGTTCCTTTTACTACTACTGCTTTTTTGGACGTCACAGTTTCAGAGACCAAGCCCTGTGCACCTCTTGGTGCCTTATAAGGGTTTTGTCCTTAGAAACAGGTATCTGTGTTCCTACGCCTCTATCCCTTTCTTTCAGCTCACACATTAACATTTCCAATCTCTTTAGACTTTCTAAATAACCCAGGCAAGGGATCCTAGTATTTGGGGGCCAAAGGCTCCTATAGGAATCTGACAAATCTGTAAATACTCTTTCCCCACAAAATTCACAGACACTAAAGGTTAACATTTCAAGGGTTTCACAGACTGTACCTGAATCTCATTTAGAAGAGGAAGCCAGCTCCCTGTCTTCCAGAAGACTTAAAGACACAGGTCAACACTCAGAGCACTTTCTTTTTAAAATACCAGTCCTTTCCAACAAATACTCCGCGGGAGATAACAGGTACCTGCTTTGGGAGACTTGCTGCAGATCATGAAGTGCCTGCAAACAGGACCCACACCTTGTCGTGGAGCAAGACGACAAATGAATAAAACCGAGACTTTCAAGACAAAGCCACAACCCTGGGAACAACAAATAAATGCCGTGACTGGCATTGCTCCAACCCACATTTTCTTAAAATCGTGCAAGAAAGTGTTGGACTCGTGCTGGTTAGCCCCAGAAGGACTGCGGGACAGAGGGTGGAGAAGCAGGAGAGGAAAACTAATTAAACAGCAAATGGGGAAAAATGAGCTCGGAAAGGGCTCGCTGAACTGCCGACAGCATGGAGTGCTAAGGTGCAAAGCAAATGCAAAAGATTTGGCAGAATCCAAAAGGAACACGATCAGAATGAGCAACGAGGCCAGAGCCAACTCCTGGCGACAAGTGAGAGTGAGCAGCAGTCGGTGACATGTGCGGAGATGAAAAAGGAAGAAAGTTCCCTGGACGAGAGCGGAGCGCACAGACTGCAGCGAAAGCCAGGCAGGGCTGTGGAGCGGGGAGGGCAGACCCTGGCACAGAGAGAACACGGCAGCAGCTGCGTGCACGCGCATACACGCACGCGCATACACGCAGAGGAAAATCTAACCGGGTATGATCCGAGGCCTTCTTTAGAAAAAAGAGGAGACCAACTAGAGACGGGGAACAATGAGCTGGCTAAGCCCTCACAAATCAGCTCATAATTACAGACGGAAGCCCGCCTGTGTGTAGAGAGGAATTACTGGCACTTGTGACAACACACAGAGCCTACTATGGGGCTATCCTGCTCCTTTCCACCGGTGCAGGCAACAAGGCAGGGACACCACCCTATGCTCCTTTCATCTGAGCCATTTATGGTAGAGACGGGTCATTTCGCTTGGGGTGGAGGTGGGAAGGGACACAGGAAAGAGAAAACAAATGGATGTGCCCAAGCACATCACTCTGAAACCAGAGCTGCGTTTGGTAATCGAGTCTCCAGAAATGAAAGGCTGGGGAAGAACTCGAGTCCTGTGGAAGAGCAGGGGGCTGCACATCCCCGTCTGTTACACTGTGCGCAAAGTCACGCAGAATAGAGTCCTGTTCGCTACTCGGAGGACGGTGATCTACTGTGGAGGTGCTCCTTCCCCCAGCAGGGGCACCTGTGCTGCTTCTGTTGCTTTCACAAAAACACAATGACCCGGCAACAGCCCAGGCACTGTGGCTTTACCAAAGCAACAATGATAACAAAGGGGACTTCGCCTATTAGTGCTTACACTACGCCAGGCTCCCGTTAGAGCCCTTTGCTCATAGGGGCTCCACTATTCCTCTCCATGACCAAGAGAGGGGTCAGCAGCACCATCTCCACTTTACAGATGAAGAAACAGGTCAAGAAAGCAATCACTTGCCCAAGGTCTCATCCCCAATAAGAGGTAGGGGCAGGATTTGAAGTTCGAACATTTCCATTTTACTAATTGTGATTCAGTCATTTTTTTTCATGGTACACTTAGGCCAAAAGAAATAATAAAAGCTCCATTTACTAAGTAGTTAGGTCCAAACAACTTGGTTGTAGTTAAGCGATATCTGACAGATATCCCTGTGTTTTCCTCAAAATTGTAAAACATCCCATGCCAGCCTTGTGACTTTGCTACGGTACCCCGGGGCGCCTCGGGACACAGTTTGAAATTCACTGAACTATATTATCCTGGCTTCCTCATTCTAATGAGGAAAAGGCATCAGGGTCCAATAATCGAACTGTCTGTTCCTTAAAATACATGAGTCACCAGCATGAGAAATCTGCGAACGACTTCCTTTCAGCCATCAACTACGTCGGAGTCCCCACCTCTCACAGCAGGCTTTTCCACCTGGCCCCAGCGGACTTCTCCAGCCTCATCTCCTGCCACTGCCACCCCTACAGTAAACGAGGTATTCCAGGACCAGCTACCCAGGTCCTTTAGTGCAGCTCAGGCACCTGCTGCATGCACTCTCTCCTCCCCTCCTCTGCCGTTTCCTGCTCCCAGCTCCTGGGTCACTGGGCCCCTCTGTGCAGCTGCCCCACCCAGACTTGGTTCACAGCCCACTCTGCACGCAAGCCCCCTTGGGTTCACCCAAATTCTCTCATTACTGGCCACCTACACGTCCCTCTCCCCCCTGTGCTTTGCTTATGAACTTCCGCAGGGCGGGGCTGGTATCGTACTCACCTTGGTGGTTTCCTCAGAGGCTGTGGACAGTAAACGGTACACAGTCCTTCAGGAGTTTTAATGAACAAAGAATGGAACAAGAGAATATGGGATTGCTTAAGGGGCCACATGAACATGGTGAGATGAATGAATAAAAGAAAGGACATGGTGGACTGACTGTACTCATGGTCCCGATTAAGAGTTTCCCTGTATCCACGCTCCTTGCAATGAGACCACAGCAACGTCCATCAAGAAGAGTCTGTATCTTTACACTTTGAATCTGGGCCAGCCTTGCACCTTGCTTTGGCTGATAAAACGCCATTAGTTGCCGTATGCCAGTTCCCGGCCCGGGCCCTCAAAAGATATTGGATGCTTCTCCTTATCTTCTTAGAATCATATAAATGGCCTGAGCTAGCCTGACACAGGATGGCAGACCGTTTGCAAGAGAGCCCAGCAGGGGCTATCCTAGACCAGAGTCGGCCAGCCAACCCCTTAAACAGCAGAAAGTCCAGCCAAGATTAGCAGCCTCGCCCCGCTCCCCAATCACAGGTGTGAACCCAACTAAGACCAAAGGAACCACTCAACTGACCTACAGACTCATGAACGTCAATAAAGTCTTACTATTTTAAGCCGAAGTTTCGAAAGAGTGTGTCACATGGTAACAGCTGATAGGATGAATGAGCAAACAGTCTAATTTATGACACTGCGGTTCCTAAAAGGCCAGGGCTACGTGTCTTTGTTCTGTGCCACACTGAGAACCATGGTTTTGCAACAAGTTAGGAGATATACCATACACGTGATCTGGCTGTGAGGTATTTTAACAAAGTATTTGCAAATTTTACAAGTGATTTACTTTAAGTTAGTACGAATCCATCATTGCCCTGATCTATGCCACCACCATCACTCATGCATTTCAATAGCTTTTCTTAAGGAGGAAGGTGGATGCGCAGGACCAAGAATCCGTTTCCTGCTTCCCATCACACATCCTCACAGCCGATACTAATAGTAACAGCGAGCATTGATTGATTGCCTATCTTATTTAATCATCTATCCTGTGAACCAGCTCTCAAGGAATCACAATCTTTGGTGGTGATGTCAGGTCCTTTGCGGAAAGGGCAAGGCATAAAAACATCTTTAAAAGTTATAATCCATTTTTTCCTTCAACTCTCCATATTTTTCCCCATGCAATCAACAAAAATGCCCAGTACTGTGCCCAGCATTCAATACAAAAGACATGATCTTCTGCCCTCAGGGAATTCATCTGGAGAGACTGAAAGGTCCTCTTCTCTCAGCAGATCAAATAAGAGCCCATCCTTATTCTCACAATAAAAATCAGAAATCCACAGCAGGGGGTGAGACCCAGGGCTTGCCTTCCAAAATGAAAAAGTCCAGGGCACCAAACCAACCTTGGTTATAGCCTGGTATTTGAGGAAACACCCAAATCCAACCATATTTCTTAAATGAAGGACCTTAATGAATGTTCTGACCAGGAGTAATTACTGCACTGGCGGCCAATGCAGCACCTTTCCGTGATGCATTTGCTCTCGAGGACGGCTTTCAGTTCAGCGTTCAGCTACCCACACCTGCCTTCTCAAGTCTAGTAAATTATTAAGCCCTGTGAGCCTCAGTTTCACATCTATAACGATGGAGACTCAAATGAGATTGAATGTGATAATGTAACATGAAAGTCCAAGGGTTTGTCACAGCCTGGACCCTATAAGTGCTCGAAAAAGATTTGTTTCCATCCTTTCAGCTATAAAAAAACACTTGCTACACGACACACACACACACACACACACTCTCCTTCAGACCACACTCATCCCCTCCTACTCGATACAGATGTCACATCGGTAATAAAAGCAATAGCAGAAGGTTCTGAGAGTCATATCCAGAAAACACATATATTCTATTACTTTTACCCAATATCATGCTGAGTACAATCAACATGGGGCCCCTAAGGATCCTACCAGCCTCCTGGGACTTTTCTCTTCCTTATGAGATCTTCAGAGGTAGCTAACAAGGAACAAGCCACTGGGGCCTCCGGAAGCAGCATCCCATTATCCTGCTGCAGACTGACTTCTGCCAAGCCCACCATGCTTTATTTTTCTGGCAAAAGGATCCCTGTGCTAAGCAGGGCTCCTGTCACATGGCCCTCAACTGTCAAGGACAGCAGTGGTCTCGTCTCCATCCCAACTCCCACCTCCTCCTTCACCGAGCACCCGAGAAACCGCCGGCATCATCCCAAGATCAAGAGCAGAAATGGCAAAAGTAGCAGCATAAAAAACGATGCCGAATCCATCTTCATTAATCACCTTCTACGTCGGGTGTGAACTGTCTCAGGAACACAGCAGGAGGGTGAGTCACATTTCTCACTTACATAAGGAGACCTAGGTCTCTTTAGCATCCTCCTCGTGCCAGCACTATTTCCTAGCCAGGCTTTAATTTTTCTGCAGAATTTTCACAGTAAATTCTGTAGATCACAAAATTGCCTCGACTGGCAGAAAAACCCAGCCTCCATGGTAAGGCAGAAACGCTATGCTCTCAGTTGTCGTGTGGTTCTGAGCTACTTCACTTTCATTCTTTACAACTACCCTATCCTGGAAGCGTATTCGATTGCAACCTGGGAATTTCCCACTCAAAACCTGAAAATCGAATCTGGTCTCACAGGACCACAACTTGAACAAGCTTCAGACTTATCCATCTTTCACCCACTGGCCACCCTGTGCAGAACTATAAATGTCCAGGTTTAGTACTAATAAATTCAGCTAGCTCAAATTAAGCTGGCCTCATTTGGACTTTGTTCCTTATTTCTGCTGATCTCACTGCAACAAACCAAACATATGGCAAGAGCAGAATATTATTCAGTAGAAGACACCAACTTCACCAGCTTCTCCCTTACAGAACAGCTGAGAGATGATGGAATCTGTTGGAACACATCAGCTTTTTTGAAAACTTAAAATAATAATGCCTTCCTAAGGTCACCATGTAAAAGCAGTAGAGATTAGAGTCCATTATAAGCACGAAGCACATACCAAGTCCTTCCGAATCAAATACAAAAGATGGGATTAAAACCACAACCTAATATCACCACACATCCACCAGGAAGGCTAAAGTGAGCAAGATAAGAAATACCAAGTGTGGTGAGATATGAGGTAGGGAAGCTTTCATACACTGCTGGCAAAAGTACAAATTGGTACAACCACTTAGGGAAACTGGCAGTCTCTCTATGATCCCCAAATCCCACATCTAGATATAGACTTAGCATAGTGTGGATGTGGCTTGTCTGCCAAAACTCACGTTGATGTTTAATTGCCAGTGCAGTGGTGTTGGGAGGCCCTTGGGTCAGGGGGGCAGGTCGTTCATGAGTAGAGTTGATGGTGTCTCCAGGAAGAAAGTTCTCACTCTTGTGGAAATGGATGAGTTCCCTCAAGAATCTTACAAACCGAGGTTCCTTCTCATGTTTGGTTCCTTTTTGCGCACACCTGTTCCCCTTCTGGTCTTCTGCCATGTCTTGACACAGCTCATAGCCTTCCCCAGAAGCCAAGCAGAGGCCAGTACCACACTCCTGGACTTTCTAGCCACCAGAGTCATGAGCTGAATAAAACATCTTTTTTTTTTAATAAATTATCCAGTCTCAGGTATTCAGTTATAGCAACACAAAATGGAGTAAGACAATACTCAACTCTTAAATGTAATGTGCACCTATGTTCACCATACACTAGAATGTTTCCAGAAGTACCAAACATACAAGCCAAAAGCTGGAAGTTATCCAAATGCCCATCTATGGTGGAATGGATCAATAAATTGTGGCATATGCACATGATGGAATACTACACAGCATGGAGCATGATTTACAACTATAAGCAAAAATATGGATGAGTCTCACAACCATTAATATTGAGCAAAAGAAGCCAAACACAAAATAGTCCACACTGTATGAGTTTATCCATATAAAGTGCAAAAACAGACCAAATGAATCTATGCTGTTAGAAGTCAGAATTGGGGGGGGGCAGGTGGGACCAGTGGCTGGAAAGGAGAACATGAGGGGGCTTCGTCCTATTTGTCCATCTGGTGGTTAGGCAGGCATATGTACTTTGTGGGAGTCCATCAAGTTGTACACTTGTGATGTGTACTTTTCCGCTTGTATATTATATGTCAATAAGAAGTTAAAAATAAAATCAAGAGTACTAGTTTGCTCAAGTCACCTCAGTGACTATTAAAATACTGGTTGGCTGTTGGGTTGTGAACTAAGAACTATGTATTTGTCCCTCCCAACCCCACCCATGACTCAAGAGCTCCTAAAACCCTCATACATGATTTCCTAAGTGACTGAGTGATAGAGGCATCTTTTGTTATACTATTTGGTCTTAATCCCCAGTCCCCCTCACAAGAGCTCTAAGACCCTGGAAATGTCCTAAGTTTTAACAGTGTCTTTGTGTACGCTAATGAGATGACTGGTGGTTGAGGTCCCTAGATAGCTTCAGGATCAGCACTGGTCACCACAAAGACCAAGGCACAGCAGAAGGTTGAAACTTTCTGCTCCATGCCCCAACCTCTGGGAAGGAAAGGACTGTACATTGACTTAATCACCAGTGGCCAATGATTTGACCAATCATGCCAATGTAATGAAGCCTCCATAAAACCCTACATGACAGGGTTCGGGAACTTCCAGGTGAACACACCCATGTGCCAAGAGGGTGGCACACCCCAACTCCATGGGGACAGAAGCTCCTGTGCTTAGGACCCTTCTAGACTTTGCCATATGTACCTCTTCATGTGGCTATGCATTTATATCATTGGTAATATCCTTCATAATAAACCAATAAATGTAAGTACAAGTTTCCTTGAGTTTTATGACCCATTACAGCAAATTATCAAACTTGAGTGATTGTAGAAACCCCAAATTTATAGCCAGTTGGTCAGAAGTACAGGTAACAATTTGGGACTTGTGATTGGTGTCTGAAGTGAGGGCAGTCTCGTGGGACTGAGCCCTTACCTTGTGAGTATGCACTAACTCCAGGTAGTATAAGAGCTGAATTGTAAGACACCCAGTTGGCATCTGGAGAGTTGGAGAATTGGTTGGTGTCCCCCAAGCCCCACAACATCTGGTACCATAAGTATTGAGAGTAGAGAAAAAGTTTTATCTTTTATAGGTTGATCTAAGTTCTTGATGATGGCTACTCTAGAAGAGGTAATAACTAGTTAGCTTAGGCACCAGCTGGTTGTACAGCTTCAGGCATATTCTTTTACCCTTTGTGCCTCACCTTGCTTATTTAAAATATTAGATAAAATGTTGGCTCAGTTTCCTCAAGCTCCAATTCTTAAGGACTCTAAGATCACCCTCCTCAATCCCTCCCCATACTTGGCCTTCACAGTGTGGATCAGAACCACAGGGAGAAGTTGGCCAGGAATAGGTTTAGGGCTCAGCTTAGACCTGAGAAAGCACTTGACAATGACCCTCTTTCACCTCGGAATGCAAAATTTAAGAGGGGGACTCCCAAGTCTCACTCACCTAGATGTGTTCAGTATATTTCCAAAGCCACCCAATATTTGATTAGACACAATGGTACTTCACCACCTGGGCCACCTATTTATTGACCTGGAAATTGAGTCCAGTAGTTCCATTTGTTACCATCCTGTCATTTGGCTGTCTTTCTTTCCTCTAAGAAAATGAGGTGAGGACATATGCAAAGTGATGCTCTTACCCAAGTCAGCAAAAAAAAAAAAAATGCAAATATCCACAATGCCTGCGCAGACCTGGCTCTTCCAAAAGGCAAAACAGTGTCTCAGTGTCAAGAAGATGAGACATTTTCCCCACATGCATCAACTTCAGCAGATCAGCATTCTCCACCCAGTGGAGCTCAGCATTCAAGCCGGTTCATTTACCACTATCGCTCAGGAGACGCAAGGCTCAAGGTCTTACTGACATCTTCCCTCTCTCTGGAAGATAACAGTTTGATACACTGGAAGTGAACAATAAAAGGAGTATTTCCCGAGAAGTTACAATAACACAATGGAGAAGAGGGAACAGACTGAAAGCATGGGGAAACCCTACATCTTCCCCACAATTTTCCATGGAAAACTAGATTCTTGATTTCTGAGGAAAAATTAGAGGTGCTCCAAATCTCTAGATAACTCCGATTTAACATTCTCCCAAAGCAGGGAGGCAGCCCAGGAATCAAGTTAATCATTTTAAGGGACTTTATGTTGTTATAAAAATAAACCATCCCCCATACACAACCCATCTGCTCACACACCCCCAAATTTGCAAAAAAAGAGAAAGAGGAAGACAAGTGACTGCTGGTGACACAGGGTAGGAAAGGTCTGGATCTTTCCTTGCACACGCCCTCCCTTCAAGCTGACGGAACAGAACACCAGGTAACACTGCTCTGAGGACACCTGGAAAAACTGATGCTAACCACAAAAATGAAGCCTTATTGATCCTCTTTGTTATTTAATTTTATTTTCCCCAGAGGCTGAGAGTAAGATAAGGTTTTATTAAAACAAAGAATATGGTATAAAAATAAAAATATTTTTTAAAAGTTCAGCCAAGAAAGACCAAATAGATATATGAGGTAGAGTTATGTTTATTAGATTTTTGCTTCTCTTGGGTAGAGTTTCATGACTTGCCTAGGCTCTAGTGGAAGCCCCATTGCTACCCTGTTCTCTTAGACATTTCATATAGAATATAAGTTCTTCGTTAAGCTTCTATGCCCAAAAGGGATAAAAGGTCAAGATTTCTGGTGTATATATGTATCTATGTTATTTATATTATAAATACTAGAGTAAATAAATGCATCTTTTTGCCTGGTGGGAATAAAGGCATATGCAATCCCTGGTTCTCAGATATTCCACTTACAATGTTCCTAAATAGCTGCCAGCCACCCTCTTACCTGCGGAAGCTAACAGAATTCTGGCTCGTGGTCAAAGACTATTTCCCTTGGGCACCAAGCCCCCTGGGCAGTTAGCATGGTCTAATGCACTGTTTTCCCGATTGTGGTACATATGATAAACTCATTTCATTCTAACAGTGAAGTATTTATCTTAATATGGATAAGCATATCAATAAGTTGATATATTATCAATTAGAATGAGACTCAATTAAAATGAGTTGATTTAGAATAAATCTGAAGACAAATACGTTAACTAGTACAGGTGGTAACATGAATATGGTAAAAAACTGTCTGAAGTTTGGAAAATACTGGTCTGCTTTCAAAAAACAACAACAACAGTTCAGCCAAGAGTCAGAGCAGAAAGCTCTGCTTCTAAGTGCTGTCTTGCTGTGTCCTTGGGGATCCTTTGCTATCTTCCCTAGGCAAGTCTCACTAGAATGACAGGCAACAAAGCTGATAGTGTCAGTGACAGCATGACAAATGTGAAATCATTCAGAACTAAAACACAAGATCTTTTCACCTTCAAATAAGGTGTGACCACTGGCCAGCTGAGGTTCACAGACCTTTGAGTTATGACACACGAGCCAACAAGGCAATAGAGCAAAAGCTAATCTCTCCCCTTAGAACCTCCCTGAAGTCAGCTTGTTAGCAGGCATGAAGCAGAAGATGGCAAGAGCACAATGATGCAAACCACTGCTGCCTGGCATCTGCCCTCAATACCACCCTCGCGCAAGACCTTGCCCAGTAAGGCAGGGCTTTCCAAGGGCTGGATTCATTGCTAAGCTCTTCAAATCTCTTCTGAGCCTAGCAGAAGCAAATGATCATTATCTCTGGCAAGCAACTGTTTTTAACCTTTTAATATCATCATGGGGTTTGCCATGTGCCTTGAGAAATAAAGTCCAATCTGAAAGCTTCAACATGCAAGTCTTACTGGATCAGGTAGTTGGAGGAGGAAGATAACCATGCATGGTAACCTCAGATGGCCCAGTTAGGTTTCCTTGAGAGAAAGACCCATTTCTTCACCTTATATACTATTCCTAAATAACTGCTCCCTCCTACCCCATGATCGGTAAAGACCTTCTAAAGAAGTCTATGTCATAACTCAGCATCTAGAATATGTTACCTTACATGGCAAAGGGGAATAAAGGTTGCAGGTGGAAGTCAGGTAGCTAATCAGCTGACCCTAAAATAGTTATCCTGGATGATCCAGGTGGGGCCGATGTAATCACAAGGGTCGTTAAATGTGGAAGAGGGAAGCAGAGAGTCACTGTCTAAGAAGTGTCAATGCAGACTGGCTTGAAGACAGAAGAAGCCTTGAGTGAAGGAACACGGACCACCTCTACAAGCTGGAAGAGGGGAGGAAACAGATGAACAGTTTCCTCCCTAGAGCCTCCAGAAAGGAACACAGCCCTGCCGATACTTGATTAGCCCAGTGAGACTGTATCAGTCCCCTACTGCTGTTGTAACAAATGACCATTAATTTAGCAGCTTAAAACAACAGAAATCTATTCTCTCACAGGCCCAGAGTCCAGAAGTTCAAAATCAGTATCACTGGGCGGAAATCAAGGTGTCGGCAGGGCAGTGCTCCTTCTAGTGGCTCTAGGACAACACCCATCCCTGGCCTCTCCCACCCTCAGGTGGCTGCCTGTGTTCTTTGGCTTATGGCCACATCACTCCAATTCCTGCCTCTTCCTTGGTCACACTGCCTTATCCCTCTTCTTCCCTACGCCATCTTCCTCTGCCTCTCTGTAAGAACATTTGTGGTGGCATTTGGGTTCCATCTTGATAATCCAAAATCATCTCCCTATCTCATGATGCTTAACTTAATCCCATCTGCAAAGACGCTTCTTTCCATATAAGGTAACACAGATTCTAGGCTAGGGGTCAGAGCCTAATATCTTTGGAGGGCATTATTCAGGCTACTACAGAACCATTTCAGATTTCTGCCATCCAGAGCCATGAGACAATAAATGTGTCGTCTTAAGCCACTAAGTGTAATAATCTGTTATAGCAGCAATAGGAAATTCACACATCCTCTATCTCCCAAATGTGTGCCACAGACCAGAAAGCCATCAGCATCGGGGATCCTATGTATCCACAGGTGACCCCCTTTCCCCACTGGCATACTTGACGTGATGGAATGCCAAGAGTTGGCAGGAAGTGGCCATTCAAAGCTTCAGAAATCACCTTTCTCTCTTCCCTCTCGCCCATCACAAATTTCTTAAATAAACACTATGGAAATTCATAAAGCAAAGCTTAGGGGAAAAAGGAACTGACATTCATTTCAGAGAATTCCTCTTAATAATAACAATAATGAGTACACTCCATCCACAAATGTCAAAGAGCTTTGCTCACAGAGCCAATAATCCCTACCACAAATATAAGGCGATATAAAAACTTAAGGACCATATTCCTCAATTAGGAACAATCTCTTCGGTAGCATTCCAGTGGCAGAACATATACTTTTAAGCGCTTACTGATCACTCTTCTTTCTCTGGGCATGTTATGCTGCAGATTTTCTACCATGTCAGTGGGGATTTCTATTTATAGAACTGCTCCTTTTCACGGATCTGCCTTGAGGACACTGCAGCAAGTCTCCTGCTGACTTTTCCCCAGGAACTTGCCCTGCTGGGACGCCCCTTGGACCTCTTTCTCTGTATCTGTATTCTCTCTCCCTTAGTGAGTGCACCCTGTCCCCTGATTTCAAACACCATCTATAAGCTGAGGCTTTCAAATTCACGTATCTACGCCTGACCCCTCTCCTGAGTGATCTCCAGATATCCAAATGCCTACTCCGCAGCTCCACTTTCCTGTGCAGTGCGCACCCCGAGTTTAGCAGGCCCCAAACAGAGCAGCTGCTTTCACAGGCGCACACCCCAGCTCAGCAGATGGCATCGCCACCCTCCCGGCGGCCCCCACAAAACCCTTAGCTCTCCTGTGCACGTTCTCTTCATTCCCTCCCACCCCTCACATCCATCAGTATCTACTAGCTCTGCTTCCAAATGTATCCCAAATCTATGTTTTACATTTCCACTATTTTCCATCCCATTCCAAGCCACCAGGTTACCTCCCACCCAGATCACGGTAATAGTCTTCCTGCCCGCTCACCCCTGTCCACAACCAGCTTCCGCCCTCCACAGGGCCATCAGCCACCTCTCTAAAGCGTAAAGTGAATGTCACTCACATGTGTAAAACTATCAGGGGCTTCTTAGCTATACTCAAACTCCAAACTGGACCACAACCTACATGCTCTGGCCACTGCCCATCCCGTGACCTCTCTTCCTTACATAGGAACATGCGCACACTCTGGCTGGCTCTCCTCTCTGGAACATGCTAAGGCTTGTTCCTGACCCAGGGCCTTCTACTGCGAGCACTCTTCCTCTAGATCTATGCATGACCACCCCACTCCCCTCCCCTGAAGCCTCACCTCCAACATTTTTTTTTATCACTCTGGCCTAGAGAAAGCAACTGCTTAGTCACATTCATACTGCTCAGTATGAAGTGGTCTTAATTATTTGTCAACGCAGTGTGATTCTCTTCCAGCAAAATATATGCTCGCTGAGAGCAGGGCTATTCCCACAGAATCCCCAGTGGCCAACACCTCTCAGGAGCTCAACAATACCTGTCCGCGAGCTGAGTGGCTTCATAATCCAAGATCAATATCAAGTCATCCTAAAGGGTATCATTTTAGTCTCTTTGGTTTCAAAAAGTAGTGGTTTCCTGGATTCCAACAAGAAAGGCACCAAGATGTCCCTCCTTCTCCTAGAGTCTCTGGTTTCTCTTTATATGTGCCCAATTCTCCCCTCTCTACCAACCGACCAGCTCCCTTATCTTACATTGTACCTTGTTTCTGCTCCATCCTAGCTCTGGCCTGCCAGGGCATCACGCCACTGTGTAACTTCCGAGTTTTCTTTTGAAACTCTCAATTCAACTTCCTGAGACAGAATCTCACTGGCTCAGGAGGAAGGGGACACAGTATAGAAGAACAAGAGCACTCAGGCAGAAATTAGAATTTCTAGCACTCAGATAAAGAAATCCTCCCAACAGTAGTAAGGCCCAATACGTCTCTCCATTCATTCTCCTTTAATAGATGGGTACGTGACTACACCATCCTCCCAAAGGGAGGGAGGGCTGTCAAACACTGCAGATGGTAGGAATCCCCAGGGGGTGAGAAATGAGTGCTAGCATGAATAAGAATGAAGATTAAGAGGGAAAAGAATCTCCACGTAAACAGCATGATTAAGTAAAATTATGCAGTGAAAAGACATCGGATCCTTGTATAAATACCAGTACAAAGGACCACTGTTAAATGGAATGCTTCCTCTTGGCCCATGCAGGACAACTCCAATTTGCACTAGCTAGTAAGTACACTGGTGGGATTTACTCCCATCAGATCAAATCCCCACAAATACCTGCAAAGCAACTATTACATTTCTTGGGTGAAGAAGTGGATGTTGAGAGAGGTGCAAAGCCAACTTACACACGTGCCTAGGGCCCCACAAAACTTTTAGGGACCCATAAGAATGCTTTCTTTAAAAAAAAAAACAGGAAGAAAAAAA
>VBSM01003200.1:13505345-13551724 GCA_008086735.1 Cheirogaleus medius
TTTTTTTTAATGTAAAACTCAATGGTGCTAGAAATGTACCTTACAGGACTCACCAAAAAGCTGATTCTTCCTGTCTTAGCTTAAATGGAAAACCAACTTTAATGTTCTTACCAAACATTAAAATAAGCAGGCCCTGGGTGTTCTCGATCCCTAGAATATTCCTCAGAGCACTCAAAAAGAATTAAGGACTGACAGTGTCAAAGAGCATTCCTCAAAGTTTGTCCCTGGACCCCCTAAGTGCACTGGGAGGACTTGTGATGCTCATGAAAAACAGATTCCAGAGCCCTGCTTGACACCTGCTGAATCTCCAAGGGTGGGAGGACTCAGAAATCTGCATTATAAATGAGCACCCCCCCAGGGGCTCAGTCCTGCCTAGCAGATTAAGACCCACTGGCTAGGAGCACCTATGAAGACAAACTACTTTTTCGGTAGCTTTAATATATTTTAAATATTCCCAGAATGCAAGTATCATGCACAATGAACTAAGAACACACTTTGTTTTATTCTGAACTTTACCACAAGTCACTAACCATAAAAAAAAAAAAAAATCACATTACTGATGATAAAGCCACTCCTGAGTATGAGTCAACCCTATATTTGGAGTTGTTAAATTTATAGGTGACTTTACCATAGGTGCAAGGATCTGACTACTTATCTTCCTGCTATAGTTGGGCCCATGCATTTAGATGATGAAATACCTATTTGACTATATGCATTACTTTCCTTCTACTTCTCTTTTTCATTACAGCTAGGAAATTGCATTTTTTTTTAAAGTGTGTGTGTTGCTGGGTTACATTATCTGTGACTCACATTCAGGATGACGGTTGCACCGCAAAATAATTGTCATAAAACGAGACAATGGGTCCTACAGGATTAACAATGACTAAGAAAAGATCCTGGCTAAAACATGTTCTTAAGACACTGCTTATCTCACATGTAGGGGCAGCCCCTAAGTACATTCCTCCTCGCCCATCCACCCACCCACAAAGGGAATGGGCCCCACAGAGGCCGGCTGTCGGAGCTGCCTACCGCAGCACTCCTATCTGGGTACTGAGCCCCGGGGCAGTGCCTTAGTCTGGTCAGGCTGCCAAAAACAAACCCCTCAGACTGGGCACTTGGTAAACAGAAATGCATTCTGGAGGCTGGAAAGTGCAAGATCAAGGCACCAGCAGATTTGGCAATCTGGTGAAGGCTCACTCTCTGCTTCATAGGCAGCACCTTATAGCTGCGTCCTCACGTGGCAGACAGGAGGGAAGTAGCAGCCAGCTCCCTGGAGCCTCCCTTACAAGGGCACTGGGCCCATTCATGAGCGCACCTCCTTCATGATTTAACCACCTCCCCGAAGATCTCACGACCTCTCAACACTGTCACACTGGGGATTAGATTTCAACATCTGAATGTTTAGGTCGCCCAAAATTCATATCATGACAGCAAGCAATAAGGCAGAGAAACTGAACAAGAAAATGAAAAACAAAGCTTTGGACAGTGGTTACAGGGGCAGGAGGCAGAGGCAGGGGGTAGAAGAGGAGAAGAACTCAGATGTGGGTTACTGGTGAGTTCTCCGGTTGGGTGGTTTCAATGGTCTTCAATAATAATGCCATGAAATTAGTTGCTGTATTCATTAGTATCAACTATTAGATTAATAATCACAGAAAGGAAAATAACTTAACAACCCTACCTAACCCTGGCATATTCCATCACAGACAGCAAACTGCACATTAGCATGAAGCCCTTCCAGCGCCCCAGTACTCATCGGCAGCTTTTGGAGAGATGCTTAAGTCGAGGTTCTCATTTAAAAAAAAAAGGCAGCACTTGGCATGGGGAGCGTGGCCCTCCGAGCAGCATGTCAGGGCCGATAAAGATGCTGGCGCCCGGCGGCCACCAAGGCCACCTCGGACACCATTCTGCTTTCTCATTAGCATTGTGCAGCTGTTACCTCACTGCACAATAACAACCGCGGCGGAGGCTCTGACAAGCACAGGTCACCCTGAAGGCGAAAGGAGAAAAGGATCTGAAGACAAATCATAAAAATCGTTCCACCCCGTCTGGAGCCGTCACAGGTCAACCCAGCGCCGTGGAAGATGCCGACTACTTCTCCGCGGGGCCTCCCCGAGGCTGCCAAAGCAGCATCTGACTGTTCGGTCTCCCCCCACCCACCATCCCGTCTTTCCCCCTATCTACTTGTTCCCCAGTGTAAGAGAATATGGAAAGAGACGGGCTTTTTAAACAGAAAAGATGGAGAAAAATAATTTCCTTGTTATGGCCAAAGCATGAGAGGATTACAACACCCCATCCCCCAGCCCTCCAGCTCAAAGACAGCAGAGAAGCCCCTCTTTCTGTGCCCCCCAAAATAGTTCCTTGTGCTCCCACAGACCCCTGGACCTACGTTTACGTCATCCTTTAACATCTGACTACCTACTGGTTCACAACCCGTCTCAAGCAGCCCGAAGCCGCTCTTAGAGGGCAAAGACAGCATCCTCTCCATCTCTAGAAAGTAGCCCCAGGAGTAAGATTAGACAGAGAGACTCTTAATAAAGGTAGTTGGATGAGTAAACAGAAGACATACACCTCCCCCCAAACTGAAACGTAAACCTTTTTAAATTTATGTTCAATATCCAAAGTAGCTTATAGAAAATCCAGGCACTGTTGTAACGTAAAGCCTGTGCGTGTTCATTTTATTATGCTACATAACACACGACCTCTATTTAAGTCTCTATGAGCCCCGATAATAACTTACAAAAACAGCAGAGGAGCAGAGAGAAAATTCTAGGCGCTGCCCCCAATGGGGAAGGAGAAGGGAATGGAGCATAAGGTAAGGGGAGCAGGGCCCTGGGAGCGTGGAGAACCGGGATTTGCTCTAGGCATGCTTTATTCAATTTCCTTTCCCCTCACTGCAGAAATCAAGCAGCAGTGCTCACTGACAGCAACACGGGGACAGACAACTGGCAGGCAGAGGGACGGAACCTGCCCTCCACAGCACCTCCACCGCCAAGATAATCCCGCAACACAGCTTTGGCCTCGGCAGATAAAGGCCCCAATCACGTGGGGTGAATCTATCGAGGCAGTGAAGAAGGCACGGCATACGTCACTTCTAGGAAGGAAGCAAAGTTTACAACCTGGCACTTGGCTCGCCGATGTCCACATAAGAGCAGGCAACGCAGAATACTGTCACTGAGGGAAACACCAGGCCATGCACACAGCCTTACCAGGGCTTTCCTCTTGATGCCAATGACTTCTCATCACACCTGAGGGCAATTCAAAGCTCCCACTCCCGCCAAAGGTACCCTATCACAATCTGGCCTGTTTTCCTACCAGTTCTTCTCCTACCCCTCCTCCCACCCCAAAATGCCCATCTTACTCCACCTCGGGAGGTCTCCGCACGTGCTCTACCCTGTGCCTGGCAACCCCATTCCGTGGCCGACTCCTCATTCTTCGAGGCACAACCCACATGAGAGGGGACCCAGCCGTTCCTGATCGCTCATGAAACCCAGGCGCCTTCCTGTCTCTCATGGCTGCAGATACTACCTGGAATTATCCTGTTTATTTTGTTCACTGGAATGTAAGTTCCATGAGGGCAGAGAACTCATCGGTTTTGTTCACCACCACAGCCTTGGTGAGTTGAACAGGGCCTCAGGCAAAGTGCACAACTCTTCCCTGAACGAGTGACCGGAGAAAGGCTAATGCTAATGGAGGTTACATGGAAAGACACAACCTGCACCAACCTGGGCTCATCTGATTATACTTAGGGGATGGAAGACAAAGAAAAGAAAGAGACCAGAACGCCACAAACTGGCAATAACTACCATCATCCAGGGAGAACAGCTGTGCCCCCACAAAGGCAGCATCACGGCAGTGAGAGAAGTTTCCAGAAGAATCCACAAAGGAAGAACAATGTCAGGGGACCTCCAGACAGCCCTGTCTGAAGCATTCAGGCTGGAGGCTACATTCCCTTGGCAGAAAATCTGTTTGAACTCTCCAAACAGAACTATTAGAGTGTCCTTACCAAGGTCAGTTAGTCACGTATTTCTGGAATACTTCCAAAAGTTGTGACTTTCCCAGCCTTTATGGGTGGGGGCTGGGGGTGTCAGCCTTGCCTAAATAAAAGACTTACTATCTGCAAAATACTATGTAATTTTAATTTCAACATCATTGACCTGAGACAGAAAATAAATCCTGGAGGTATTTACAAAACCATAGTTCTAATTAATAGTTTTACGACTAATTGTTTGTGGGTGTTATTTTTGTTGGGCCACTGAAGCTTTTTGCAGACAAGACCGATGCTCATTCCTGCCATCTGTACCACCTCCACACACGGAGCACCCGGCTGATAACCAAACGATACCCATGTCCCTCACGCTCCAACGGAACTGAGCCCATGAAGGAATATACTAGCCACTGCACAGGGGCATTCCCCAAGCAAAGGATTTGGGGGTAAAATTCCCAAAGTGGAAGGTTCAAATAATAAGGGAGGAGAAGAAAAAGCAAAGGATCTGGGTAAAGCCCTCAGAAGAAAATCCTGAGCAACTAGAGGAATAAAACCACAAAACAAAATCTGAATGACCAGTCGGGGGAAATCACAGAACACTGACAGCACAGAGCTGTCGGAACAGCCTATAGAACACGGCAAAAAAAATCACTGTTTCTCTCAACATGGATTTAGCACTCCATCCTCACTGAGCAGAAATACGAGGCTCAGGCTACTGTTTTTGGAAAAAGGAAAAAAAATAAATAAATAAATAAAAGCAAGCAAAATACAGCTGCAGCCACAGCCAGCCCTGAAACACCAGCCTCCACCAGAGAGCCGGCCGGCGGTCCACAGGTGGCACAAAAGGGACAGCAGCTTTCAGGCCATAGCTGGTCCCAAGGCTTGCACCCCTCTGCCCCATCCTGGGAGATTCTGTCTTCTGAAATACACGGACATGCTTCTGAGTGCTATCAGGATACAGGAAAACACACTGCCCTGTCATGAGAGGTGGAGGAGGACAGGCAAAGATGCACGATTTAAGAAAAGGAAGGGTAGACAGTCTGAGAATGTAGTCACATTACATGCTGAAGATTTCCCTAAGAAATAGTGGCTTAGCATAAGAACTCCAGAATGGAATGTAACGTTTACTTTCAAATCTATCACCAATTTTGGAAGATATGGAAGTATTTAATTTCTCTAAAATGGTACACATGAAACATTTCCTGGTGTGCTAATTTTTACCCTTCTGTTAACCAAAATGTTTTAAGACAACTTAATATGCCATGAGAAAACATTTCAAGGGAGCTGTGGAACTGCACACAAATACTATTCATTCAAAAAATAAACTTTTGTCTCTCTTATACTTGCTGAGTGTCAGAAACAGCCCAATATCTAACATTTACAAGTTAAGCTATAACTTAAACCCCTCAACAAAAGAGAAACCATGATGCAGTTACCACAAGTTATAAGTACTAAGCAGAAGGCTGCAAGGCAGTGGTTCCCAAACCTAGTCTATCATCAAACCCAACTGGAGGGGGTTGTTGCTTAAATGTCCATTCGTGGGCACCCCCGAGAACCTGTGGGTGTTGGTCTACACTACAGTAGATCACAGAAACCTACGAATCTTTTCCAGATGATTCTGACCACCAGGCAGGTTTGGGAGCAGCTGCTATGAGGAACAGGGGAAGGGTGGGTTGACTGTGCTCACCCACATCAAGGGAACTTCAGGTCAACAAGCTGCTTTGTAGTGAAATGTCCAAAAGATCTTATTAACTCAGCCACTTTGGATGGAGTCCAGATGGTGCAAGACAGCCAAGCCTCACACCCAGCTGTGCTCAAGAGCAAAAGGCATCTTCCAGCCAACTTACTGGGCCTTGCTGTCAACTGCTTAGTAGTTCTGAAGAACACCGGGTCAGCATGCTGGCAATCTCCAGAGCTGGGCAGAGCTTGAGAGCATGCAGCGTGCACATTCCGCAGTGCACACGGATTGCCTATGACAGCAAAGTTCAGAGGGCAGCTGAGGGCCAGCTAACGGGCTCGCTGAGCCAGAAGAGGCAGACAGAGCTTATAAAATCTTCCATTTTTCAATATGAAGAATCTCAAGAACGTGAGCTGTGGCTACCCTTCTTGACCACACAGGATCTAAAGAACCTTTCTTTTCCAGTTACCAATAGTTTCCTCTTAAGATGACAAGGCCCAAACAGGACTGCGTTGGATCATTATTGGTTCCCCCCTAAAGCTATTGTCACCTTCTTCCATTCTCAGGTATTTAGCAGAGCACCTAGCTACAAAGAGTATAATCACCTCTTGCAGCTGAGGGGACCAGGTAACCAAACTCTGCCCCAGTGGGATCACAGAAGAAATACATGCAACTAGGTCATCATCCCCACCCCCGCCCCTGCCCTTCCTCCCACCTTTTCCTGTCCCTTATCTTAGGTCACGCAGAGGACAGCAACCTTGCAGAAGGCACAACCAGACGGAAGGAGACCGGCCCCCTGAAACTCCAGCAGAACAGAAGTGCCATTCTAACTGACTTTAGCTTAAAAGAAAACTCCATTCTATCTTGGGGTTTCTGTTAGAGCAGCTGACACGTATCCTTACACAAGGACTTTCTGTCCTACATGGAGCATGACAAGAACTACTGATAGAAGCAAATCCTTCATACCTTCCTTTTCTTCCTCAGACTAACAATACGGCAGACATCATCATCTCCGATTCCAAAGGATAGCAAATTAGACCAGGAGACTCACAAATCTCTTTAATCCCAAATCTCAGATTTTAAGTGCTGAGTCCACCTGAAAATATAAGCTTTGCTCTTTGGGCCACTCAATGTCTCCATCTACCTTTTGAATTGAATTTTCTGCCAGCCTCTCTCATGTAAGTGAATCATAATTTCTGGAACAAGTCTAGCATCACCTTACCAATGCTAATGCTGTTCCCTCTGCCTGGAAGGCCCTTCCTGCCCTAGAAAATTCCTCAGCATCACGGTCAAGTTCAAATGCAAAAATGTTCCAAGTCCTAAGGGCCTGAAAGACTTTGAAATATGGATTGAAATATACTGTGACATACATACCTGTTAAGCCACCAATCTGCAGAGTTCCTAACGGCAAGAACTGCTTTTTCGTCTTTGTATCATCTGACCGCCCCCAACCTCTAACCCACACGGGCCTTCTACTGCATGCATTTTAGTACCTGGCACAGTAAGAACTCAATAGGTGTCTGGTGAACTAATTAATGAAATCGTTGAACTAACTGTGTCAATGTTATCTTGAGATTAACTTTTTAAGTAATTGAAAATTCAGACACAGTACCTACAACTTAAGGAAATCTTAGAAATCAAACAAACATGCATATTCCCCTTAAACTAGTACAACTTAGCCTATTAAAATAGGAGACATGGACTTTAAACCATAAAGGTGGAGTTAAAGATCCATGACACAAGCATCAACTATCATTCATTAGGAATTGCATCTAGCAAAAAAAAAAAAAAAAAAAAAATTTGCACCTAATAGAAAAACATTACTTAGCTCAAATAAATCTGAGCTAGTCACATTTTTAAAATGATTACTTGGCCTTGAAAATGGATCCCACATTGAAAATACACAATAAATAATGTTTTAAAAGAGCTCCTTTGGATCTATATAGTTTTTTTAACCTTAAGATCTAAAGATAAAAAACTATATACACCCCCCGCCCCACACATACACACGCACCCCATGTTGGTACCTGAGTACCAGAAGCAACAGCCTAAAATCTTCTCTTTCAAAGAAAGAGAAAAAATATTCTTTCAAACACCAAGGATAGGTCTTGGATCATAACTCCCAAGCACAAGGATGTCTGGACCAATTCTATGCTCAATGGACATTTCTCCTTCTGCTTACGTGCTTACAGCTTGGCACAGGGACTAAAATATCTAACAAAAGGTTAAGTAAGGAATAACATGCGCAATGAGCAAAATCAACTTCTAAAGAATATCATGTCCAGAGTACAAAACAGGAGCCTGCAGGGAACTACTTTGTATAACTCGGGGAAAAAGTTGTTTTTAATTCCATGAGGATCATCTTAACTTTTTTCCCTGGAATTCTCAAAATGGGACCTTCCAGACCATTTGCTCCAGATGCTCAGACATATCAAGTGACTTGCTGGACAACAAAGCCTAGACTCCCTGGCCTTCCAGTGCTTTCTCCAGCACGGCACACAGAGTAGCGTCCGCTTCTCAATACAGTTGTCACCAATAAAACCAGTCATGGGAAATGAGATCACCCAGTCTATTCAGAAGTTCTTCCAACACACACATGTGCGGGCATGTACCAGGCATCCAATACAGAAGATTTTAGACATTAAAAAGGCTCTAGGCAAACTTTACAATGGGATGCACTTAACGTAGCAAGTACTAGGAATTCAAAACTGAGTAAGGCTAAAGGAAACCCATGCCACCAGGAAGTTAAGGAAGGAAATAGAAACCTCCACACATAAATTGTAAAAACCACATGCTACAGGCTAGGTGCGGTGGCTCCTACTTGTAATCCTAGCACTCTGGGAGGATTACTTGAGCTTAGGAGTTTGAGACCAGTCTGAGCAAGAGTGATACCCTGTCTCTACCAAAAACAGAAAAAAATCAGCCAGGTGTTGTGATAAGCACCTGTAGTCCCCCAGCTACTGGGGAGGATGAGGCAAGAGGACAGCTTGAGCCAAGCAGTTTAAGGAGTTTGCAGTGAGCTATGATGATGCCACTGCACTCTACCCAGGGTGACAGAGCAAGACTCTGCCTAAAAAAAACATACACACACAAAGAAAAAAATCAAAACATATGCTACAGCCCAGATGGGAGATACGAATAGGGTATTATGGGATATTTCTGTCTGACTCTAAGATTAACATTTTTGACTCTTTCTCCCCTCTGTAATTTCTAGGGTAACTTCCAGAAAATTTTACTCTAACTTAAGTGAATAAAAGAGTAAGAATTGTTACACATAATGCCCAGACTAAAAAGACAATTTCAGAGGTTTTGAAAAGATGAATCTTTCTATAAAGCAGAAAAGTTACACTTGAAACTTTTTTCTAAGTTTACAAATGCAGAGGGGTACTAAACTTGTTAATGACTAGCAAGGATTCAAGTCTAGCACCTTATCTGCTAATTCAGATTCAAGTCACCCTCTCGAGTGGGTGAGAAATGAACCGCTGTTTTAGGAACTTGAAGGAATCCAAATTGTTTATAGGAATATTCCAAATGGTGTTTCGGTCCTGGAGGTTAACAACCTCCATTATGCAGGGCATTGATGCCAACTGTGTTCTGTGGAACATTTGAGGTCAGAGAACATGAGAATAAAATAGATATGTGATCTTCACAATCACGAATAAAAGGGGGCTGGACCTTAAGAGCCTGGACAATTCACTAGATATTAGTAAAAGAGTGCCCACTCCCACTTCATTATCAGCTTCCCGAAGTGACGTTCTTAGGGCAGCACAAACCACTTTAATCACAAAAAACCAGATAACATCAAGGAGAAGCACAAATGTTCATGGAAGATATTCTGCCAGGGCTTTATCCAGTGCACAAAGTGCGGGCAGATTTAAAGAACACTCCTGTCTCTCTAGAAAGGCCTGCTGGAGGCGGCAGGATCTCAGCAACTGCTTCAATGACTGGAACCGGACTGTACTCCCCGTATATACCCTGAAGTATATAGACCTCGTGGGGAAAAGAATTCCTGCCAGCAGGACCACAACTCTTGGACTCTAAACATCCCCCATTGTTTTGTAGCAAAAGATTAAATCGATTCAAACATTTATGACTATTGTACAACACACAGACACACCCTTATCTTCAAGCTGACTCATCAGTGGACTTAGAGGTAATATTTACTACCTGCCTCCTTGTAACTGTCCAAAGTTGTATTGAGAACGAAATGATCAAGAATGTGTATGTGGAGCCATCATAACAGAAGTGGTCTTACAGTCATGAGGACCATTTTTTTCCCCTGGACCCCTTCAAACTAATATCTATGATACAAGCATCCTGCGCCACCTAATGCAAAGTAGAACTGTATTGTAAAGCTACCATTGCATTCCACTCTGAGAAAAAGTTTACTTTTCCCAGAAGTTGGCACAATGGACAACTATTTAGGGATACATATCTATAACAATACTAGCAATAAAACTAATTCAATTCATAGCAAATTATTCCAGAAAGTGTCACCTCTTTCTCCTTCCTAAAATAGAAAGATGGCAAGAAAAAGAACCAAATGCAAATTGCCACCGGCAGAGTTTTGTGTTAAAGGTGCACAGAATGATTCAAGAGCAACTCAAGGTTTTCAGCAAATGCCTGTTCATTAACCCGGTAGGAGGTGCAACACCATCTGGCACTGGTGTCCAACAGAAGATATATTGCTCGGGATCAATTCTGAGCAGCAAGCAAGTTTATTTTTACCCGTTTAAAATTTTATGCACAAAACTACAAGGACATAAATGTCTGCGTTAGGCATGCCAGGGAGACTTAACAAGACTGGAAGACGGATCCAAAAATGGGATCGAACAGAAGCCAGCTTTCATCACGATTGATTAAACACCCTCCCAGCAAACCCCACAGGGCCTCGGCTAGAAACTCTATAAGAAACCACAAAGACTTCGGGCACGTAAGGGGGGAGACTTTCCCGTACCCACTGATGCCAAAAGATGTGGAGGGGCTCATTCATTCAGGCTGGGGCTCTGGGGAGGGCCGGGCAGAAGGGCTTTGGGGACACATCCACCACGGCCTGGGCACAAGGCCAGTCACTGTGGGGAAGAGTCAGCCAATCCCCGGGTGCTGGGAACCCCTATAAAACAGGCCCCCTCTGCTGGGTTCACCCTCTGGGGATTGTTCTCTTTGAAACCCGCAAAACCAATCAGAATCTTCTTTTTCCAAACGAAGTTACTGCCTTTTTTCCCTTATAGAGACGCAATACTTGCTCAATGCCAAAAATGTGTTAAATACTGGAAAACCACAAATAAATTTTTCTTAAAAAATTAGTCATCATTCCAGCCCCTGCAGATGGTAAGTGTTTAGTGTATTTCATGTATATATCTCCATATATATGACTATATGGTATATTATCAATATATATCACAAAAACACACTTGTTTTCTTGTAGGCTGCTTTTATCTCTTTACACATTTTAAACTTTTTCCCATAAAAAGTATTTCTTGACCAGAAACTAAAAGCTAGGCAGTACTCCATTGCACATACATGTTTTACTTAAACAATTCCACAGTTATTAATTTTGCTCTCAATTTTTCTATTAAAAAATACAATAAACTGTCTTGCATTCCTACCTTTGTAATTTCATTTGTTTTCTTAGAACAAAGTAAATAGTCGTCCAACAACATAAGATTTTTAGGTTTCTGAAGTACTTCTAGTCCCACATTTCCTCTAGAAAAGTTATACCAATTTGTATTCTCCACCGGCAAGATATAAGAATGCCTATGTACCTCTCTTAAGTCCATTTTGTGATGTTGTAACAGAATACCTGAGACAGGTAAAGAACAGACGTTTATAGTTCTGGAGGCTGGGAAGTCCAAGGTCACGGGGCCCACATCTAGCGAGGGCATATCTTGCCAAGTCCTCCCACAGTAGAATGGCAAGAGAGCACACTCATGCAAGAAGGGGAAGGGGCCAAATTCATCCTTTTATCAAGAAGCCACCCCCACAACAATGGCATTAATCCATTCATGAGCACAGAGACCTCATAACCTGATCGCCTGTTAAGGGTCCCATCTCTCAACACTGTTGCACTGGGAATTAGGTCTCCAACACGTGAACTTTGGAGGACACATTCAAACCATGGCAACACTACATGGTTCAAAGTTTCTATGATACATGTTTTATTGCCACTTTAAAAAATTATGTGCCAATCAGGTACGAACGACTATTTACTAATAAAAACCGCAACCACGTTTTCTGGGCACTATGTGCCAGGCACATCACACAGAAAAGTAGAACGGTGGTTGCCAGGACTTTGGGAGAAAGGGATGGGGAGGGGTTTAATGGGCACAGAATTTCAGTTTGGGAGATTAAAAAGTTCTGGAGATGGATGGTAATAAGTGAACTGAACTGTACTGCTACTGAACTGTACTGTACACCTAAAAACAGTTAAAATGGTTAAGTTTTGTATTACATATATTTGACCATAATAAAACAAACAAAAGAAAGGATTTGGAAGCAAAGGGCTTCCCCTGAGCTTTGTATCTAGTTGAGTGCTTCAGTCACTTGGGCCCTAGTCAGATCCTCATACGCCCTTCTAAGTGACGCCACGCCACAGAAGTATGGGGGGCGGGGGGGAACAGCAGGGAGCTGGGACTACAAATTCTTGAGATAAAATGAAAATGCCCTGGAAACACTCACTCTTTAATTGCACAGACCAACATACATGGGAAGTTCTTGCAGGTGAGCTGTCTGTAGTAGTAAGGGAAAAACAGCAAAAACAAAGAAACTATGAAAACTACACTTGTTACAGAAATCAAAGAACAAATGGGAAAATCAGGTGGGCATTCACCAGTGACTACTAAGATAACAGGGAAGAACACAGGGAAGGCCTTACCACAAGCCTGCAGATCCCCAGACCTCGGGTCTTCAGTGATCAAGAACATCGGATGCAGATAGCAGAGAGACTACCTGCCTCTCCACAAGCCAACAGCCCACGTCCATCCAGATGTGGGGTACACTTACCAAGAAGGGTGTATCTGGGATCCAGAAAGATAGCTTATGACCAGCTAGCAACACACTGGATTCACAAAGACCACCATCGACAATTTTAAAACCACATTTTCCAAAGACTCAAATTCAGAAATACTGTCTTTGTGGCTTAATAGAAAGTCACTGTAAAATCCCAAAGGCAGCTTAATTACCATGAGACTAAACAAAGCTGTCCTAAAGAAAGGAAGGCTAGAGCCACTGAGGCTAATCACATGTTACTGTCTAACCAGAAGCCCAACCCGACTCTGGGATAGAGCAACACCACCAAGACAAGAGCTGGGTCCCCTTGTCTCCAGCAGCCCTTCCCAGGCCATTTTGTATTTAGCTATCTTGCATATAACCTCCCTGCTGTGCGGTAAGGAATCTGACTGGCCTTTTCCCTGGCTGGGGAGAGGGAGGGCTCTAAGTCCTTAGAATTTCCTAAATAATAGGAATGTCTTTGTTATTCATCAGACCCTTGGATCACACCTGAGTTTATACTAAGAGAGGAGAAGATCCAGGATAGAGTCTGGTCACCAGAAAGACCAACCCTGTGATTACAGGATCTGGGCTCTGAGCCAGCCCAACTCAGAGGAAAGAAGGGGTGGAAACTGAATCATTGGCCACATGGTGGTATTCAGTCAGTCATGCCTACGTAATGAAACCCCAATAAAAACTCTGGACAACAAGCTCCTGGAACTTTCTGGTTGGTGAACACATCGATGTCCCAGGCAGGTGACATACCCTAATTCCACAGGGACAGGGCACAGGAGCTTTGTATTCAGGACCCTCCCAGACCTCACTGTATGCCTCATCACTTGGGCTGGTCTTGACTTACATCCTTAACCACTTCGGTACGGCGCTCACCGGCCGCAAAACCTTGCCCGCAGCCGGCACTCACAGTCCGCACGATAGTTTGTGCTGTGCATTGACGACGAATCCATTTTGTTCTTGTGTGATGAGGAAAGCTTTAAAGCACTGAAAGCTTGTTTTACTTTACAGGCAGCTTTAGGAAAATAACTATAATAACTCCTACTAAGGACTTGTTAGAAGGTCACAGATTCGTAGTAACTTATTAGCTGAATGTACACACGGCAACTGCAGAGATAAAAGCTGTAAAAGTAAAAGCTTTTGGCTGTCGGCTAAAGTGGATGCTCGGCTGTGTGCCTTCATATCACGGCTGTCGGCTAAAGTCGACGCTGGGCTGTGCGCGTTCATCTGTGGCTGTCTACAGTCGACGCTGGTACCAAAGTGGTTAATAAAACTGCAATGGTAAACATAGAGCTTCCTGAGTTCTGGAAGTCATTCTAGCAAATTATCAAACCAGAGAGGGTCACAGGAAACCCCTGGATTTGTAGCCAGTCAGTCAAAAGTGTGAATGGCCTGGAGACCCCATTTACGCCTAGCATCTGAAGTGGGAACAGTTTTGTTGGGAACCATATCTTGTAGCTGATGGGATCTGCACTAACTCTGGGTGGTTATGGCAGAATCTCATTGCAGTACACCCCTCCCCCATTTTCAATCACTTCAAGCGCTGTAGACCGGTTGTGAGAGATCAGGGGTCTCTCTTAAAGGCCTGCTGCCCCCCACCCCCAGCATGGAAATAAATGAAAAGTCTTGAAAAACATCAAGGGAAATTCTAGGCACCTAACCAGCCTTGAAAAGTAAATGAGCAACCTGATAAGAAGATGGTAACAATAGTCTCCCAAGCAAGCCAGAGTTCCAAGGTGTTTTTGTTCCCTATAGAAGCTAAGATAACATCTTAACATATGTTCCCGAGTTGTTTTTCAGAAACCCCCATCAGATGGAAAATGCAGAGCACTGTCACTTAGACATCAGGTCAGGGAGTACTGGGCACTGAACTCTGACCCTACCTTTCTTTGTTATAAATTTCTTCCTGAGGGGCCCACACCCTCAGCCCAAACCTCCATGTATAACCTTCATGTATTGGCTTATGATTTAGTCTGCAACTTCTGCTTTCCTAAAATGTGCCTGTGCCTTTAAAAACCCTTGCTTGTGAGCCATCAGGGAGTTCAGACCTTAAGCAGTAGCTGCCCGTTCTCCTTGCATCGTGCATCAATAAAATCTCCTTGCATCAATAAAATGCATTTTTCCTCCCACTGCAAATCACGTTGTCGGTGTCTGGCTTTACTACACCAGGCAAGCAGCCTCCAGTTTGGTTCAACACCCAAGTCCAAATAATACCACTTTGATCTGCTAAAATTTATGCTGTTAGTGACTAGAAATCTCCTCCCACTTAATAGCAGCTAAATATTTTTGAGTACTTGCTATCCCAGATGTGGTTCTAAGACCCTCCACCTAATCGAGAATTAACTCACCTAATTCTCACAGTCACCTTTTGGGTAGGTATTGTGATCATTCCCATTCCACAGATGAGAGCACTGAGGCACAGAGAGGTTAAAAGACTTGCCCAAGGTCACGTGGTGGAGGTGATGGGATTCAAAGATGCTCCTCCATCCCAGAGCCCATCCCTTAGCCACCAGTCCAGAGGAACAGCTGTGACTGCTGGCTGCTCATGTCACGGACCCGGGGACACCCCCCTCCACCATCCCCACTTGCTCCCACTCTCCATCCTTACAGTGGCCTTATGCCAACCTCCTTGGAGAAGAATGTCTGCTTTCTAATGGCAGAATCATCCACCTCTGACTGCGGCTCAGGAAAATGAATTTTGAGAACGCAGCACTGGGGGAGGTTAACTATTTCCCTGGAAGTCTTTTCCAACAAAAACAAATTAACAGCTGGATGGTACTGGATGTAAATGAAAGTGACACATTTCACTGCAACAAATAAAGAGGTTCGAAGTTGTTCCTTTTCATCATCGTCTCCCTCACCACGGGCAGAACCTCTCCACGGTTGACACAAATCTCCTCTCCCCTACTTTTTCCCTATTACTTAAACTCCAAAGTGCTAAATACTTCTTCACTTGTCTTAAATTGATAATACGGTTTGATGTTTTCAGTGTGTTTAGCACAGCAATTAAAACCTCAGGCAGTCATTTTTCAAATAAAAGTTACATAACAAGGACATCAGCGGGTTTCGTTCACTCATTCAATAAATATTTTGAGCATCTACTGCGTGCAGAGCAACATTCTAGGCAAAATCCCTGCCTGCCCTCATGACACGGACATGCCAGCAGAGGCGAGAGTCAAAGAGAGAATGAGCAAACATACGTGCACATGTACATGCACATGTGTACATGTGTGTACCTTCAGGAAATGATAAGTGATATTGAAACAGGCAGGTGAAGATCTGGGGTCAGCGCAAAACAACGTGTGTGGCTGGAGTGAAATAAGTCATGGGAAAGGGAGGAGATAGTTATTGAGCGGACAAGTTTTTTCTGAACTGATGTATCCAACCCCTTATCACCACCTCCCTCCCCTCCCCCAAGTCCACACCGCCGCCTTCTGCTGGACCACTCTCACCTTCCCAGCTGGGATCTTCGCTTCTACTCTCGCCTCTTACAGCAATTCTCCACACAAGCCAAAGGATCTTTGTAAAATATAAATCCAACCAGGTCACGTCACCTTCCCGCTCAAGACCCTCCAAACGTGTCCATCGCGGGCAGGATAACACCCAAGCTCCGTGCCCTGCCCAGCAAGGCTCTCCGTGTGCCATCTCAGGGCCCTGGCACATGCCACTTCCTGCTCTTGGAAGTCTTTTCACCCAATCTAAAATAGCTCCCACCGAGGCACTCTCTATCCTTTGGCTCTCCTTGGTTTTTCTTCACTGCCTGTACTCCACCTGACATACGACTTATTTATTTCTTCTCTTCGTCTGTCTTTATTCACCACTATAAACCAGTGCCTAGAACAGGGCTGGGCACAGAGTAGGGACATAATAAATATATGTCGAATGAAAGAATGAATGATTTTGATGATGTCATCACTGACTGGGTTATGCGGAGTCAACTCATAATTCCCAGTCCCGGGCATCCAAGCCATCCACACCACCTGTCCAGGGACTCTTGGTTCAGATCCTGGCACCTGCAAGCCCAGAAGGCAACATCGTCCATCTGACTGTGCCAACTGCTCCAATAAGCTTGCCCTCTGACTCTGGCCCTAAGAGGAAAAGGATTCCCTATGAAATCATTTGACAACCTAACATTTATGCAAAAAGGGCAAAAAGTGCCTCTTGGTTGATGAATTTCTCTAAATTGTAAAGTAAGTGGAGTTGCCATCTCAAATCCTCTCTGTTGGTAAGTGGGTGGACAGAATTTCCAAGTCAGCAGAAGTGTCTGCAGTGCCCCCTTTTCTTGCAGAGACCATGGCCTGTGGCTGCTCAGTCTTCACACACCACCTCTCTGCCCATTAATGGGCAAATCTCCCTTGTCACTAGGACGGTGGAGTGTGTTCCATTCAGAGTAACCGTCCCTGCACAAAAGGCCTACATACTCCAGGCTAAAATCCTAACTGGGCTTTAACTGGACCATCCACGTTGGTTTGCTCTACTTTCCCATTTGGGGAGACAGGTAGAGTTGAGGAATCTGTCTTCTCTCTCTCCTTCCCCCAAGTTGGGAGCAGTGAGCCAGAATACCCAGTAATTCTGCGACATGGAATCCCTTCTTCTGAACCAGGAACAATCTGACCACAGGGAGATGGCACCATGTCGTGGACAGCAGCTTTTGCATCTTAGAAGAATGCAAAACCTATTTATTTAGTCACATCTCTCCGCTTTCGTACAGGATTTTTTTCCTTGGTTATTCATTTTGCTACCCGCTGACACTCACTGGCAGATAAGTGATTGCCAAAGACTGAGCAGGTTAGGGAAAGACAGACTTAAAATTGGGAACGCTCCATTCTGTCACATAATTTATTTTTCTGGAAACTGAAAAAACATCACTATGATATGATTCCAGGGGCTGAGTACCTGAATCAGTTAAGCACTCCTAGCAAAATTACCGCAGAAAGGAAACAAGATATGCAACACACAGGGCCTTTGTTGGGCTGCACAGTAATCATGTAAAAATGGCAATTAGTTCCTTTAAAGGATAATTAACATTGCCTTTACATAACACACTTTTTTTTAGTTTTTCTTTTTTACTGATGTTTTCCTGCATCAGCAATCAGCGAAGTAATCAACATCGATGTCAAGCATTTTCCCTGAGACACAAACACTTTCATCAAACACCTTCATATACACAGAGGTATTTCCATTTGGAAAACAAGGGGGTGGGGATGGAGGGTTGGAAAGGCATAGTTCTTACCCCTGCGGCATTCTGGAATTCTCTAGCTGGTTAACCACAGGGCTGTAGGATTTGAAGTTCTGCCCACAGACTCAAGACTGCGGCGCAAAGAACAATTTCATTTGCCTCTGAAATGCTACCCCAAGACCAGCCTTGCATGGAGATGCAGACATTTTTGAGAACCTTTGCCAGGCACTGAGTATGTGACGATGAATAGTCTTGCTTCCTGCCTCTGAGGGAGGGATCAACCAGTAGATAGTTATGAGATAAAATAAAGCCCATCTATTGGTTCGATAGGTATTTGTTGAGGACCTATGTGTCAGGCACAGCTCTGGACACCGGGCCCGTAGCAGAGTGCAAATGCAACAGTGCATGGTATGTATGTGGTATTGCAAGAATACAGAAGAAACATTTCTCACCTTCTCATCCAAGAGGATAGAGGAAGGTGTCTCTGAAAAGGAAGGAGTTCAAAACTCTGGAAGGAGTCTTGAAGGATGACAAGATGGGGGGGGGCGCCCCAGCAGGGGGGAGAACAAATGCATCAAGCAGGCACACCCCAGGGCACCGTTCCCCTGTCTGCCTGAACAGAAGGAGAGGCAGGCAGCACCCGCGGCCAGTTTGGGGAGGCAAGATAGCATGAGCTGGGGCTTGGAATGCCACAGCAGGACTGAGGACCCTCCCAGAATCAAAGTGACTTTGAAGGGCCCTGAAGCTCAGGAGCAACACGATCCACTTCCCTTCTCAGATACAATTTCCTCCTGAGTTGGTTAGTTGGTTTTTATTTGCAGCCATTGCCTCTCCATCAGAAGCTTGAAAATGCAAAAAAAAAAAAAAGATTTAGCAAATAAGTCCCAAAGAATAAGGCATTTATTTAAGATTTTTCTGTTTTTATTAGAGAGGATGGCTAAAAACAGTGAAAGGTAGAAAAGAAGCCGCCTTTCACAGACCAAAAAAAAAAAAAAAAAAAAAAAAAAAAAAAAAAAAAAGAAAGTGAGCTAAAGAGCAGCTTCCTAGAGACAAACCTCCCTGACTTAGCAATTTTGCTGGAACCGTTCGTTTCCATCTCTGCCGGGACCAACAGAAGCTGCATGGCAAACGTTTTCCACGTTCCGCATGGCCCGCTGCCCACACGACACCTCAATGGCAGCTACGTCAAGCTCCAAACTTGGCCGCCGCCGCGCTCACGGTGAACGAGCCAGCCTCCGACAGATCCAGAGGGGAGTGAGAAGACACGTCCTCACCATAGAGAAAAGGCCACTTTTTAAGGACGGTTACAGAAAAGGCTACTTTTTAAAAATAGTTTTAAGTTAATTGAACAGGACAACATTCCCAAGGGCATTCAAACTGAGTACTGAATTTCTCCATGACGTGAAGGGCAATTTCAGATCCTCCTGGCCCAAACTTTGACTATTAAACATCCCATCCGTTCAGTTTCTATGGACAAGACTACTTTCTGTAGACAATGCCACTCCTCAGCAAATGGTATTCTGAATGCACTGGTGCAGTAAGATTGCACTGAAATGCTATGGTTTCCAATCCGAAGCCAATGATAAGTTTCCATACAGCGTACCCAGCTTATTGACTGAACCTTGAGCCTGTACGTAAGTCCAGCTTCAAATGAACTAGATTGCTTCGATACAATCGCAAACACAAATTTAATTTCTATACAATTATCTGCCTTCCAAATAAAATTCTAAAGCCCAACAATAAGTGATGTTGTAATTAGGTTGGTTGTTTTCTTCATTAGACAGAAGCAACCATATTAAATTTTACTACCTTGAAGGCCAATGTTTCTATTAGTGAACCCATGCATGAAACAAGGAATTTTTGTTAATTTACCACTGAAAGTTGCCAAGATGTTTAATTGCCAAATTTTAGAATATTTCAAATGTCTCCAGTTAGAATCAAAACTAAGATAGGGGTTTAAAAGTAGTTTTATTTTTATGTACTGTATAATTCCATTTACGTAATAACAGCAACAAACCGGGTATGGAGGGGGGTAAACTCACAACTTAAGGACACGGTGAGCATTGTAGAGGGGAAGGGCATGCCTCTAACCCTCACCAGGGAGAGGCAAAGACATAAAATGTAGCCAAAATGTTTGTAACCTCATAATACCCTGAAATTAAAAAAAAAAAAAAATGCACAAAAAAACCCAGGTGAAACTGATCTGTGCTGTTAGAAGTCAGGGTAGTGGTTAAGCTTGGGGAGCGGAGGGGCGCAGTGATAGTGACCAGAGAACATACAAGGGGAGCTTCTGGGGACCGCACAGGTTTTGTGCATGCCTTGTTTCTTGATCTAGGTACTACTAAGACAGGTATTTGATTGTGACAATTCATCATGCAGTATACTAATGATGTATGTACTGCTCTTTACATAAAAACCAATACAGAGTCTTAAAATATTGAGAATGGAGGACAAAGCACAGTCTACGCTCACAAATATCAATGTGTCAGGACTTCAGTTCTGTGTGGCATTTGAAAGAAAACCAGTTTCACGTGGGCAGAAACCAGACCAATAGAAATAATTGCTTTACTCAGGCTGCTTTCATTCTGTCTCGTGCATTTTTCTTAAAGATCTCAACCATCCCACGGTGATGAACCTAGCACAGGTTGACACCAAGGCAGATCACTAGGTGACATCCCCTCCTCCATTCGAAATTCCCAGCAATAATCAATACATTCTTGAATCATCCTTTAATTTTAAAAGATTCAAAAGAATTTCATTTTTAAAGTTATCTCAAATTCAGTAAAAAAGTTCTTCCATGAACTACCAAAGTGTACTATATGCACTTACCAAACAACGGTACACCGAGTCCTCACTGCTTTCAAATTTTAATCACACGTAAAAACTCCCAATGGGCACATAAAATGACAGAAGCGATGAAACTCAAGTTCTGTATGTCTTAAACTGAGCTATGATTGTTTATTACAGATCTCTACTTAAACATCGGAGACATGAACTGCACCTAGAGGAAGCTCCGATTCTGCACTGTTGGGAATTTACTCTCAAAGCAAAGTGAGGAGCTGAGTCCACAGGTATCAGGACTAACTATGTAACAGGAAGTTTTCCAAATTAACCTCCATGTGGAATACGATGATTTTTAAAGGGTAAAAAAAAAAAAAAAAAGGTACTAAGCCAGGCACAGTGGCTTACATCTGTAATCCCAGCACTTTGGGAGGCCAAGGCAAGAGGATCACTTGAGGCCAGGAGTTTGAGACCAGGCTGGGCAATATAGCAATACCCCATCTCCACAAAAACTAAAAATTTTTAAAAATGTACTAATTTGAAATGTGTATGTGTATTAATATACACACACACATGTAATTATGTACATGTATATTATACATACATATAATTATGTAGCAGCAATGATTTAGAACTTAGACCAACAAAATAATTTTTTTCAGGAAATATTTTATCACCAGCTTTGTTTAGAATTGCCCACACACTGCCACAATAAAAAAGCAGACTGGCCAAGGTCAGTTTGATTGTTTTTAGTCTCAGTAGACAATGCGCCCCCCCCACCCCCACCCCCACCCCCAGCTGCACCTGAAAAGGACCTTTCCCACGGCCCCTCCCACCGCCCCACCCTCAGGAGGCAGCTGCAGCACAACCAGAGGCAAAAGAACCAAACAAAAACCTCCTGGAGACACAAAATAAACCTCAAGTTCAGGCACAAAAGCCTCGGTGTTGGACACAAATACAGCCCCCCTCAGGTTCCTATGAGGGTGGAGTAGGGTTTCTCAACCTCAGCACTATTGCCTGCTTGGGCTGGACAGCTCTTGGTGGGGGGTGCTGGCCTGTGCACCGTAGGATTTCGGCCTGGAAAAAAAAGAGCAAAGGTGTTTCTACAAGCTACTTCTTTAAAACTTCACCCATTCTTTCTGGAATTGAAACCCGCATCCCTGCCTCAGGCCAGTGGCCAGGAGGGGCAGGGCATGTCCTTGGCTCTTTGTACCACAGGCAGCGGCTCAACGGAATGGCCCACTAGTCCATCACTGGAGATGGGAGGAATCAGAATCATCAACTATAGTGAAACAGTAAATAGCCTGAAGCTGCAAACGGTCCCTTTAAAACCTCTGTATTTCTGCTTTTAAGGAGGAAAACTAGTACCTTAAGATGGGAGTTGGCCATTTTCCTCATTTGCAAGCAAATTAATAAACCTCCCTTTCCTTCTCCTCAAACCACTTGTCCTCCTCCTGATATGGCTTCAGGGACAAGTGCCAAACAGGACGTTTAGCAGCATCTCTGGCCTCTACCCACTGGATGCCAGTAACACTCCCCCAGCCTCCACCGAGGTGTGACACACACCCCCAGGGAGTAAAATCGCTCCCAGCTGAGAATTACCATCAGACCATCTTGGAAGGGCACACAAGAAATCAGGCCCATTGTTGGCCTCTGGGGAGACAGACTTAGTTTTTAATAGTACCCTTTGAATTCTTAACATGTACATCTATTTCTTATCCAAACAAATACATTTAAATACACAAAGGAAACTAGAGACAGAAACAAGGCAAGAATGAATGTTTAGGTAAGAGCGTGTACCACTGAGAAAGTGCCTGCAACCCCCTTTCAAATTATCTTTTCCCTTTTTCTTTTCAAAAATGTCCCTAAGGGGGAAAAAAATTAACATCTTTCCAAAAAGGTCATTCCACTTCATGATAGATTTTCTACACACATGGAAATGGATATCTTTTTAAAAATATATATATATATTCCTGGTCCCTTCCTTGCAATCTCTTATTTTACACACAACTCTGATTTGTTACATGGTTTCTCCAGGTCAGATCAAAGCAGAATGGAAGCAGCAGGTCCGAACAGTAACCCAGTCCTGGGCCAGCCTTGGTGTGGTCAAAAGAGCCAGGCACTCGGGGACTCAGTCTCTGCCACTTTCTAACCCTGGAACCCTGACCAAATCACAGCCTTCCAAGACGCCGGTTTTTATTTACGAAATGGAGGGTAACACGTGCTTTACAGTGCTGCTGTGCAAAGTAATTCAGATGAAGTTCGTGGAAGTTTTCAAACAAATGTCAAATATTACCTTTACTGCAGGATGACACACATCCCGATTCTCAACCAGGGCAAGCTGCTGGCTTTTCCAACAGGAGTCTCAGTATTGGTAACAGCCCTAGGCTGGGTCCCAGCAGCATGGACAGCAGACTCGGAAGGGTAGAAAGAGCATGAATTAGATGTAAAAGGCAAGAGAGCGCAGGGTGAAGATAAAGGGTTGGGGACCAGGCGGTCCAGGTTCTGATCCTACCAGGGGCCCGTGCCCAACTCTCTTGACTTCTACTTGCCTCGTTCTCTTTATCTACAAGCTGGGAATAATAGCAGGACAGCTGCTTCAAAGTATTTGTAGTTTTGTTCTATAAAGTCTCTGCAGACACTAACTCAGCAAATCCTGAACCGTTGCTCGTAGAGAAGACATAGGTTTCTGGGGGCCTCTGGTCACAACTTCATCAACTGATCAAGACATAACCTTATTTCATCTGAGTTTCTGTTTGATGACAGCATTAACACTGAACTGATCACGGCCAACAGCACTACAAGTCATGCCTGAATGTAGCTTGTCTAGCACTTGTATGTTCTCCCTAAGATACATCACATCGCCAGCCTTCTTGTGCTTAGGAATACTAGACAACACCTCAGCACTGTGCTTGGCAGCCATTTTAAGCAGCAAGATCACCCTAAAAAGGGGGGTGGGGTGAGGGAAGCATAGTAGTAACCAGATGGAAGAAAGAACCCTTGTTTATAATATGAGAGCTGAAGCAAGAAGGCAGAGAGAGCAGTTGCCTTATTCAACCTCAGCTGTGAACGAGGACATCAGGCTGCTCAAACATTCCTCCACTCCATGCATGTCCGTGAACGACCAGGAAAACGCTGTATTGCTTTCGGGGCTACACATAAGTGTTAGCAAGCAGGCAAATTTGCGAATATTGAAATCTACAAATAATGAAGATGGATCATACTTGCCTTCAGAGTGGCTCTGATGAGTCAATCAATTAATACAGATAAAGCACAAAGTGAAAATTCGGCAAATGTCAGTTATTATTGGGGGGAGGGTCAAATATGTAAATAAAATGTATGATATGTATGATGTAAAAGGCATGACAGAAATACGAAGGACACAGGTAGGTAATAGAACCACCAAGGAAGAAATACGGCATGGGGAAAGAGACTCGAGAATAAAAATTCTTTTCCTAAAGCAATCTCTTAATCTATTGATCTTCCTTTGCACCATGAGGTTACACGCCCTGTGCCAGCCATCTATCTTTTTGCTCTCAAACCCATTCTCTGCACACCTTGTCCTTCTGCAGAGTATCATGGGCAGTTACATTTCCTGAGCTCCCTGGCCATCTGGTGTCCAGTCGTGCTGGCCTGTGGGAGCAGGAAGGGAGGAAGCAGCCAGGGTCTCTCGCCCCACCTCATCCTGCTGGCAGGCGGATCTTCTCCAGGGATGCGGTGCTCTCTGGAGAGCCCCACTGTCCTTTTCTGAAAACACTGTCAACACCGCCCCCCACCCCATTCCTGGGGATGGACATCTTCTCGAGATTACAAATGTCTGGGTTGCTGCAACACACTGTGGTAACTCACCCCTTCACCCAAATACCCAATTTCCTGTATTAGCTTGTCAGTGAGAAACGCCTAGTCCGGTCCTTGTGACTATTATCCTACTGAACCCTGGCTCTGGAAGGGTGCTACGCCCCCAAGTCCTCTGCCAAGAGCCTCTCCCACTGTCCACCCCACAGTCTCACTTCTCTCATTCTGACTCTCTGGCCTCTCTGAATTGAGAGCAAATACATGTTTTGTTTTTAATTCACTACTGCAGGAAGAGAAAAACCTATTTATGAAAATATTACGGCAATTTCTGCTTTTTATCAAGTTACATTACCTCTGCCACCTTTCAGCTCGGGCTCCCAGCTGCCCTCTCACCGAAGCAGTGATGGTTTCCCTCTACGTAAATGCTATTTACCTTTCAAAGACCAAGCATTACTCTCAACTCATAAATACCTTGATTTTTTTTTTTTAATCCAAATGCAGCCTATGGCACGTTGCCAATTCACTCTAACAGTCCGCATCAGCCACTCCAGGCGGCTGGCCATTAATTCTGGCAGCGTCCATTCTCTTTTCTTTCCATTGTGTCTTACCCCAGTGCATAAGAACGTCATGCCCGACCGTAATCACACTCGGCGTAACAGATGAATAAATGAGTTCACTTGGACAAAAGAATGTAATAGTAAGATTCTGATCAGTGAATCAGAGAAAAATGTGAGAGAGTAGATGAGGGATACCAGCTCCTCACCAAAATCCGCACTCTTGTCTCCTTCCTGGGCCCACACCTGGAAGACACTTCTCAACCAGGGCTGACCCAGGTGACTTAGTTCTAGGCAACAGACTGTGAGTAGAGACAGGAACCACTGCCAGGCCCGGCCATAAAAAACTCCATGCTGGCTCCTCCATCCACCACCCCAATCCTGTGGGCTGGAATGACAATTACCATAGGGTGACTCCGGAGGGCCTGTGTTCAAAGAGTCAGGGCCTATTTAACCTGGGTCACTAAATGACTCCTTTAAAGAGGTCATTCTCTCACCCCCCACAGAACTGTTCACCGGCCAAAAACTACAAACACGAGAAAAGTTGACTCTGGGTGCACAGTGACTATCGATACAGATCTCTCACACACGCATGGGTCAATTTGCTACAGAAGGTCACTACGTCACTATTGCAGGAGACGTCCTTTCAAACAAGCAGGTCAAACATCTGGTCGAGGTGGCCAAGGGGGGTATAAGAGAGAATCCCCAGCATGTCCCTTCCAGAAGGAACCTTAAAAGGAATACACTTAGGCAACAGGCTAAACGCCTCTTCCTCATCCCACATGTCCTGTTGGGAGAACACTGACATGTTAATGAACCACCACTTTCATTCTGTAGCCTAAGACTCATAGAGGTCAGAGTGGCCCCCAGCACCTGAGGGCAGACCCAGAGCTGAGACACAACTCCAAGGTCAGGGCCACTCAAAGGGCAGTTGGCAGAGCGGTGCCAGCCCACAAGTATTTGTTTCTGGTCTGTGAAGAAATTAATACCAAAATGGAGGGTAAGTATTCTAGAAACTTTCATAGCAATTTTCTAGGGTAATAGTATAGCTTTAAATCTAATAATAAAATCAGAGGTTTATATAATATTATAAACTTAATTTATTTCATTTTTCCAGTAATTTTTATTGTACCAGTCCATCATGACTTAAAATTTTTAAAACTGGTCTGTTTCTCCAGCCACCAGAGTCCCAAAACTCTTAGCCAAATTCCTGAGGCCTCCACATCCCCTTCCGGGTCCTTCCCGCCTCCCACTGGGCTGGCGCAGCACGGCCCCCCCTTCAGCCTTCTCTCCAGGCGCCCCTCTCAGAAAGCGGGTGGCGTTAAGCTCACCAGCCCCGCCACCGCGCTGGCCGTGGGTGCTGATGCCCGTGTGCCATCCTAGACTCCCGCCAAAACGCAGAGCAAGTGTCATCCGACAACAGCACGGTTGTGAGCTAGAACAGCACATCTTGTGCTCCAGAAAATGGCCAGTTAAAAGAAGACATGACTAGAAACCTGCCGATGGGACTTCCCCACGTTATTTAACCTGAGGGGGCTTCTCTGCCCACCTGCCCGACACACACCACCGTCTGTCCGTCACTCTACACCTGAAAGGCAAAGTGACAGGGCCTCTGCCTCTCTCCTCCAAAGAGGTCGGCACACATGGAGAAAACCCTGGCCCGGGGAGGAACAAGAGGTTATTTACAAAGTGAGTCATCTGTGTGGCATCAAAGTATGATGAAGTATTATGGGAAGGAAACAGGATACAGAGACAGTGTTAGCTCTGCCAAGCAGGACCGAGTGAATTACCCGTTACAGGGAAGTGCTGAACTAGCTGGAAAACAAACACACATACACACACACACACACACACACATGCACATGCACACGCACCCCTCCCTGAAACTGAATGAAGAGGGGAAGCAGATGGCAAGAACATAACAACAGAAACCCTAGGTAAGGGCACAGCCAGCAAGTGCCAACTGTCCTCAGAGCTCAGGCACGCTGGGCTTCTTGGGTCCCAAGCAGGCCACATATTTCAGAACTCCCAAGAACCAAAGGACCGTAACTTTAACATAAGAAGCCAAAGCAAGTAGCTTTCAAAGTTACTAAGACGCACGTGACCAACAAGATCGGAAAGACAGCAAATACGGAGTGTAGGTACATGAGTGACTATCCTATTAAGTCTCAGCACTTGTTGGATATTTGAAATACTGAATTTTTAAATATTTTTTTCAAGTAAAGCCAAAGAATAAATGTGTGATGCTGTTTTAAAACCTCCTGCTGTTGGGGGGAGTGACCCACATCCCTCGGATATGGCGAACATTGTGGGGGGGGAAGGGAATACCTCTAACCCTTTTTAGAGAGAGGCAAAGAAATATAATGTAACCAAAATGTCAAAAAAAAAAAATTCTTTTATCAGGTGTTGGGCAGGTGGGGGGAGGGGAAGAGTGTATACTTACATAAGGGGTGTGACATGAATCTCCAGGGGGTTGACATGCTTGGAGCGCTGGCACAGGGTGGGGGGGAGGGTTGGCAGGGGCAATGTATGTAATCCTAACAATATTTGTACCCCCACAATATAATGAAATAAAAAAATTTAAAAAAAATAAAACCTCCTGCTACGGCCCAGGATTCTGATTAGATGCAGTGAGCGGCTCCGCTGTCGTACACCCGGCCCCACCCCGCCCTCCGGCCAGCAGAGAAGCAGGTCTGCCCACCACGCCACACTGCCCGTGGGCAGTGGCTATCTAGACGGCAATTTTATGGATTCTGAGGCACTTCAGGGGCTCTGAAAAAGAGAACTGAGACGGGATGCTGATGTGCACCACAAGCAAAGGGCCGGGAAGAGGTGACAGACATTCCTCAGTGGACAATCATGCCAAAGCCTGTGGCCACCATCAAGCTGCCTCAAGCAGCCTACTCCTGCCCGACTCCGGGCAGCTACGCACACCACACAGCCAAGCCCAGGCACTGGAGGCTCACGAGATGTATGTGGCCCACGTCTGTCCCGGAAACCATATACGAAACCTGCGCATAGGCCATGAAGGTGTTTTATTTTAATCACATCTAACACCTGTCACCTAAGTCCCCATTTCTTGTCTCAAATTATTCACCTTTTATGCCAACAGGAAAACGTCAACAAATCCAGATTATGGGATTAAAAACTAACGTTTAACGTATTTCAATGTCTGCACTACCCAGATTAAAAGAAAATGAAACAAAACCTCTTCTACCTAAAAATAAGATGGCTTTACACTTGTTCACTCAGCTCACATGCCGACACATGCCAGCCACTGGTGCTAGCCACTGGTGGCATGAAGAGGAAAATTCCAGTGAATCCTAACCCTCCAGGAATGTCTAGACAGACCCACAGTAACCAAAACGCATTCCAATTCCCTTCTTCCTTTCCTCCGCCGTCTTTGGCAGTATGTGCTCCTATGATCTACTGGGGTGGCCTTGGTTTTTATTCGCACCAGGAATGTGGCATCATTCCCTTCCAGTCATGTCTCAAGAAATGAGGCTTCAAAACTGGTTCTCTGAGAAATCAGCATGTAACCAACCAGGTACAGGATCCACCAACCCATGTGAGAAACATTTTCTGACATCTATTTCCCAGGGACATCCTCTCTTATCACAGGCTACATGGCTGCCAGAGCCAAGTCATTTGGTCTTAGAAGCTAATATCCTTCCTGTTCTAAACTGACTTCATATGGTCACAGCTTCTTCCTACCGAAGTCAGAAGAGATGATTTTATAACATGGGGTGGGGGGGATGCCACCTCATCACCTTCAGGAAGTCCCAACTATACACCCACTCATGGGGGATGGCCGAAGGGTGCACAAACCACGTGATTTATATGCTAAAGGCACATAATTAAAGGATAAGAAATGTAAAGTCATCTGTGATACGGCTTTCGAGTTATAAATGTCAATGACAGCGAAGTCTGCTACTTTGGGAACTCCTCCAACAGGTTGACAACAGCCCAACCCAACAGCTCTGGAGGAGGCTGACAGACAGCTGCTCTTTCGCTAGTTACTCCCAGAAGCGCCAAGAGGCCTTTCCAAAGGCAACTAGGTATATAGCATGCTGGAGGGAGAAAGCGACAACATATTTGATGGCAGAAAGACACAGCCCAGGAGTCCCACACGACGCCAACACGTCTGCCTGCTCCATAAAGGCTGTCAAACCCACACGGTGCAGAGCTGACAACAGGAGGGAGGCGCATGCTGCCATAAGAATCACAGTACAGTAAATGCAGAAAGACACTCCTCTTCCCCATAGCAAGAGCCACAGCACTGGGTAGCAGGGACGACAGACCCAGCTCCATCCCGCCCCCCCACCCCCCTACCCCCGCGCCAGCCTGCCTCCCCCAGCTAACCTGCCTGGCAACCCCTGGAGCAGACTTCCCTATCTATTGGCACTAAACCAGTTTCAGGGGAAAGAGACCCTTGAAGACAGATTGTTCAGTTGTCCGGTCTCTGAAATGAAGTGACATTCTCATTAAGCAGGGTGTGAGGTGTGTGTATGGGAGGCAGGGACAGATTAAATATGCATATTGTATTTTAGACACAAAAGCCCCCATCTTTAGAGATTCAAAAGCCTTTTGAGGTTCCAAAAGGACACACACTTCCTGTTTCTCTGGTTTCTCCCAGCAGGACAAACTCTCAAGGTGACAGCAAGAGAAAAGACTCAGATAGAAGTCACATGGTTTTCTAGCTCTAGCAGCATTAATGCTTTTATTCACATCAAGACGTTCTGTCTGCTTGCGAGTTGGAGTGTTTTTTCCTGTGATGTTGTTAGAGGCAAAATATGTTCAAAGATCCACATACATTAAAAACAAACAAACAAAACAAAAAAACCCAGGGATTAGGAATGTTTAATGTTTTATTTTGTTGACCCCCATAATCTTGACACCCAAAATCCTATCAGCCTGTGAAATCCAAATGTTCTGCTCCAAGGTGAACGTCTGATTTACCAAGGTGACTCTCAAGCGTAGCCTAGGCAGTGGTTTGAAGTGCTACAAACAATTCAGGCAGTGAAAATAAGGAAGTACTTAGCAAACTGCTTCCACTCTAAAATATGCTCATAATGGGGGACTTAAAGTGTACTCCTTGAGCAATGGTTCCTTGATATAGACACAGTTCAGAGATTGTACAATCCTTGAGTCACTCTCTGCGGTTCAACTGCTTTACCTACATTCACAACGTGACCCTCTGTGTCGGGTCTGGGTTGGGCTGCTCTGAAGGGCCAGCCCTTCTACGTAAGAGTAAGTGGCCACGGACAAGCTCAATATTTTATAATGAATGAGGTAACAAATAGCCTTCTGCTCCAGTCACTTCACTGATGCTATAGAGAAAAAAATATTCTTGTTCAATTACGCTGAAAGATCAACTCCACCAGGCCTTAAGCACGTAGCCAGGGATGTCAGGATTGTGGGTGGCACCGAGAGAACCACCCTCTGGCCAGATGGGACCACAGTGTCTGCATTTTGATGGTCCAAATGATAACATCTGACTAAAGGACTAAGTCTTCTCTCCCCCAAGGGCAAATATCCTGCGTGGGCTCTGTGCTTAGCCAGGGTGAATATTTGCTTACTGTAGTACTTACACGGCCTAATGGAGCCTCCTCCAACGTCCAGTTTAGAAGAGGAATCGCTCCTGAAATCGCAAGGACATTTTTAAGTTCCTCCTCTTTAAGGACTTGATCCATTGCATACAGACAGGCTGACAAAGAGCTTGTACAAACCTTGCTTCTCCCTTTTTGGAACCCAACTGCCTTTTAAGATAGTCTCCAAAAAAAAAAAAAGATAGCTAAAAATAATGAGGTGGGAGGCCCTATCACTTCCACACCAGAGGCATTTGTCTAAAAATTATTATCTACCTTGTTAGGATCCAGATCCATCCATTACTAGTCCAGGAAGGGTAAGGCCACACTTGGCAAAGATGGAGCATCTGCACAAAACTGCTCTTTGTTCCAAGTCTCAGCAGGCCTCAAACCAAAGCTTTCTATCTACCCTAGTACTTTCCAGACTAGCCTACATTAATCTATGCACACAGTCCCAAGCATATGTATATACACAATTTTAAAAACAGCTCTATTTTTAAAAAACTAAGGAGTTCACAGGAGAAAAAGCCAATTGAATTATAAGCTGGTTCATTCAAATATAACAGATTACTTACAGCTGCTTCACCTTGAATAAAACCAAAAGTAGCAGTAAAAAGCCATTCTAGAAACAGATCTATTAATACTTAGAAATTTATCTTCCAATTTGGCTAATATTTTCCCTCTACAATAGTCCTTTAAAAAATAAAAAAAGAAATGAGAGACAAACATATCCATTAACAAATACATACAGTATGTTTCTGATATTCATGGAACACATCAGCAGAGAATTATAAATCTGAGAAGGACCTGAATTAGGGAGGGAGGGACAGACCCATCTTCTAGCTGAATGTGAAGAAGTCTTCTAAGACTTAGTCTTTAAGGACTTCATGGAAGAGCACACTGTACAATTTTCTTCTGGAAGATTTCTCAAAGAATTTTGTTGTTTTTAATCTAACTGATGTCAATTCCCTCTTTATGTGGTCTGCACCGTGTAACTATTAATACATTCACAGTACTAACATTTTTGTCTGTGTCAACAAGCTCTGAGGTTTGTCAAGAGGTTTGTGTGCTGGGGCAGCTTGGGACAGCAGACTCAACCTGCCGTCATTCCAAATCCTCCGTCTCCGTGAAACAGTCTGGGCTCAATAAATGTGTACTGAAGGACAGAGGGTTGGAAGTGAACCAGTGCCGGTGACTCTTTTTATACTCGCTTCTGTCCAAGTTAGCTTTGAGGTGAAGGAACGGGGTTTTGAAAGTGGATTATCGTGATACAGAAAAGGCCTCAAACTCCAATAAGTCCAGTCACCAAGATTTGTTTCCAGAAAACAACCTTAAACGTCTTGGTCATCACCAAAAGCACCTCATTCATGAGCAGTGGCATAGGCTAACAGAATGAATACCCATGTACCTCAGGCCTAAGGAACACCAGCTTACTTCCAGTGCTTCTGCTCTTTGTAAAAGTTTCTATAAACATCTCATTTGGTGTATTATATAGCAATTTTCCTTGTGAATACTGGGATCAGGTCTGTAGGCAGTAGGTGACTTATGAATCAAACTAGTAGCTATAGTCCTTTGCTTCACCGAATTTTTTTTTTTTTTGCCTTAACAATAGCCACATAGTTAAGAACTCAATCGTGATTTTACCTTAAGATTCAGACAAGCTACATTCTGAGTCACACAAAAACACAAATGCATCACCCTTGGCTCTGTTCATTTGCGAAATTCTTGGTCACCAAGAAATCAAAAAGCCATTCATTTACTCTATCCTCAGTGAAGCTTTCATGTTCAACTCATCATAAATATCATTTCCTGCAGAGTCAAGTACATACCATTAATGAAAATTGATAGCCATTGCTAGCTGTGTGTATAGATAAATACAGAAGGAGGTCCTTTCTCCTTCCTAATTTTCAAAATGGCACAACATCACATCAAGATCCCACCCACATGTATCTTTTCTGGGGATTAACTGGCTCCCTAATTTCATTTTGGGCTTCTGCTTTGATTTACCTTCCTTTCTTAATTACACCTAAACTGTAAACGCATTTGTAGATGGAGATAATGCACGTACAATTCAATCTTGCATGAGAAATAAGGAGGCAATCACAGGGGACAGTGACGGAGAAACTGGAAAAACTGGAATCCCATTTTCAACCAACATTTACTCCTTTCATTTTATATTTCAGATGAAAGACACTGTAAAGGCCCTACAAACAAGATAGCCTACTTGATAAGCTCTGTACTATACCATTGCACTCTATTAGAAGTCTACATCTGAGTTTCTCCCTGCCTGGCATCCAAAGCATCTCTACAGGTGAGCCATGACAAACCAATGCACGTGCGAGGCCCACCCCTGTAGCATCCGCTCAGGATCTGATGACACAGGACAACGGTGGCTGATTCCAGACCTGCGGGTCTCACCCCTCCCCACCCCCTTACGCCCTTCAGCACTGGAGCCTGTTAGGTTGATCTCTCAGTTTTCATACTGAAGCATTTCTTACTCTTATTCTCTGTGGACAATGTTTTTCCCAAGAGCAAATTCAGAATCTTGAATGTCAAAAAACCACCAAGGATTTCCCTCTCTCCTTACTACACCTAAGGCAAAGGTAGCTAATTAAAACACCAAAGCTGCCCTGTATATTTGTTCCTTTAAGCGTATCTAAGGTTCTGCCTAAAATATGTTCATACCTAGAGAGATTTCAAATAAGACCACCTGATATGCCCTAGAAACAAATCACGATCATGTTTATAAACTTTAATTCATTTAATCTTCCTTATCAAGCATCACATAAGTCACGTAGAAAAAGACCCCCATAACTACAACACTGGTTTCACAAGGCTTTCATCTCACGTTGGCCAGAGCAGCTAAATTCACCACCTTGTGAAATCTTGCCCAGTTACATAGATCTAGAATAATCTTTGACACCAGCACACACACAATGGTAACCTTAAATAGGTTTGGTTTCGTCATACTTCAAAACTTCCTAGCATTTCCATTTCAATGAGACCTCTCTCATCAAGTCTCCATGGAAAGTTTCCTAAAATATAATAGATTCTAAATCTGCCCCAACTTGCTCACTCTGCCTGGGCTCAAATACAGAGCTCAAACTGTGTGACAGCAACCAAGTGACTCTCCAAGCCTCTGTCTTCTTGTGTCTAGGAGAGGTCATCCCAGGGCCTCATTAAGAGAATGGGGGTTCACAAGCCAAGGCAAGGGATACAACAGCCTGTGGCATCAGTCAGCGAGCTCTTTAAAAATGTTAGCGATTATTATTGTTGTGATTGCTGTTGCTTTAATGCAATAATTCATAGGATACTAAAAGGGCTGTTCTAGAACCAGTGAGAAGCTTAGAACCAGGCAGAAGATAGTGCCTGATTCCTTATACTTTAATTTTGCTGACAGCTATTGTATCAGGCAGGTATGACAAGGATGATGAAGTGGTTTGGGACTTGGAATACCCTTGGTTAAAATGACTGTTGTCCTATAAGTGGACACGGTCCCCAGATGCAGTGTTTGATTTACAGATGAAAAAAAATATCCAAACTTCTGAATTTGTTACTATCTTATAGAGATAATACTTGTAGCCAACAAAATGCACCCAAGATTTTACCAAGATGCAATGAACCAGGTTGGGAGACTACCTATCTAGATTTGCAACTATTTTTAATGTTCACTTACAATGTCACAAAGAGCAGATCCCCTGTACAAGGCTTGCTCATCATCCCAAATGTAATATGGTTTTTCATCAAAATTTTAACAAGCACTAGGGGAATTAATCTTAAAATTCTGTTTTTGGAGCCATCCCCCAGTTATACCTGTTTCTCTCCCTTAGCCCAGAGGTTCTCAAAATGCAATCCCTGAACCAGCATCATCTGGGAAGTTGGGAATGCAAAAATCTAAGACTTCACCACAGGTCTACGCAATCAGAAACTCTGGGGTGGGGCCCAGCAATCTGTCTTAACAAGGCCTCCAGGTCATCCTTGGATGCATGCTCAAATTGAAGAACCACTGCCAATAGGCTATTAACATGTGGGCTGTGCCATTACTTCAAGCCAGCTCTTTTCCTTAAAAAACTATCTGGCATTTGTCTGTCCCTTAAAAACCTGCTATAGGATGATGTCAACTGTTCCTATTTTTAATTCCTCACGATGAGGCTGAGGATGATTCATTTAGCACCTTATGTGATCACTTAAATAGTAAGGATCCTTCTCTCCCACCCCTAATGGAAGGTGACTGCTGCCTGTTATTTCTGATGTAATTACAGGAACAATTCAGTAACAAAGGCTTGTCCTTTCTCAACCTCAGTAAAAGCTATAATAGAGACTTATAATTATAACTCTCCATTCTTTTCCATAATGTGTTCCTCATAACATATCCTTTGAAACCGATTTTACCACATGTCATAACAAGGAAACACAGAACCTGGGATCAAATTTAGTTTATTGTAAATAGAGATCAAAACTGCAAGTCTTTGGGCCAACCTTTTTCAGCTGACAAAAAACAAGTATGCATCAACCATCTGGTTTTATCTCATTTATCTAAGTGAAATGTGTATGAAGACAAAAAAAAAACAACAGTTGATTTAATGCTTTCTATGGGTCCTAAGGTAACCTCACAATAGTGCAAGGTCTCGTCACCACCCAACTCAACTATCAAAGCAGGAAGCATTAAGGGGCGTTTCATAAATATCAAATAAAACCTCTTCTCTACCTTTAATTTGTTAAGGTGTGTATTAATTCGGAGAAGTTAATTTCATACCTGCTGTGAGGTCACCTGATGAATTGTGAATACCATGTTATTAATTTCTCTTTCATTTTTGATTAATTTCACACTTACGCTGGACAAGAAAGGTGAGATTAATGATGTCTAGAAGACAATACTTAGCTCTGGTAAGATACTAAATCAACCTCAAGTGTCCAAGTAAACAGAGAGCCCAGATAAAGGAAATGATCGTGGAATCGGCTCTAGAAAGTGTCCAAGGTGCCATGTAAATAAATGCCCAGAGACCCAGAGCGTGTAAGCTGTAATCTCCACTTAATACTCCTTGGGGAGAAGAGGAGAACGAAAGCCAGAATTCTGAAGACTGCACTATGCACAAATAAACTTCTGCCCTCACCGTTGACTAAAGACATAAATTTATTTATCATGCTACAAGTCTCAAATTTCCAGGTGTCCCTCTGTGTATCACTCAGCCTCCTCACACCTTCTTGTCTTCTCTTGACTCTAAAGATCACTCCTAGCTCAATACATGTGGAAAGAGGGGTCACTCACATCAGAGGATATGAAGAAAAGAAGTGAGAACTCAGTCCCATCATGCGGTTTTAGATAATCAACCTTTGTGTATACACGCTAATCCTATTCCCAATAATAAAGCCTATATTGAGAACCTGAAATGTGCCAAGACACTAGGAGCCTTGTGTAAGTTACAGAACATAACAATACCTATTTGAGGTGCTATTATTCACAACTTACCTGAGACTCATAAAGTTAAACATCTTGCATAGGTGTGACCGCCAACTTAGCTCTGTCAGGCTCCAAGCCTGGAGTTTTCCATATTTCATTACTTCCCTAGGAACATGAGTAATAGAACATTTCTGGCTGCCTAGACATTATTCAGAAGTCCTGAAAGCTGCAGGCATGCCATGCACCTTCCTCTAAAAAACTTCTCTTCTTACTTCCAGCTCCAACTCACCCAAGTCTTCTTTGACTTCCAACATTTAAATACAACTTCATAATCCCATGCTATCTGTCAAGTTTTTTAATGTCCATTAGAGAATCCTGTGTCTTGAATCTCCCCTCATAAACGAGCTTGCCCAACTAGGATCTACATCCAAGTCCCATTGCTAAAGGCAGCAATTGGTCATCTCTGGCCATCAGCTAGAGCAGTGCTGTCCAATACGGCAGCCACTTACCACATGTGGCCATTTAAAGAAAATTTAAAATTCCATTGGTCAGACACACTAGCCACGTTTCAGGTACACAATGGCCACACATGACTAGTAGCCGCCACATTGGATAGTAGATACGGAACATCTCCATCGCCGTGGAACATTCTACTGCATGGCACCTGTGTAGAGATATCTCAGGGCAGCATCTTTGCCTCTTACACTCTACCACCACTGCAGGAGGACAGAGCCTCTTCACCACAGAATTAATTAAGGGCTTTCTCAGGCCAACTGTGACCAGACCCATGTGTTGCCCAGGCTGGAGTGCAGTGGCTGGCTGTTCACAGGCACTACAGCCTTGAACTTCCGGGCTCAAGTGACCCTCTTACTTCAGCAGGTCTCGTCTTTTAAGGAATAACACTCCTGGAGGAGTTAAGTCACTTGCCATACGTATTAATACAGCAAATGCACTGACCTCACGGGACAGAAGCATCAAAATTGACAGGCACTATGAAACAATCACTGCAAGCTCCTCCATTCAGGAATATACCACCCTATGCAACTGCAGCACACAGAACCCAGCACAAACCACAAACACACACGCACAACCACCCACACAGGTGCATCCCGGACGCACAGCCTCCAAGCTCTCCCCAGGTAAGAAATGAATCTCCACAATTCTTCCTTGACAAAATAAAGTCCCCACATTTGGTCTCTTGTTTCTGTTTATTAAAGAAGACAATGCTAGGAAACCAACTCTCAAATCACTGTATTTCCCACCAATCACGCTCACTAAATTGCTTCACTAGAAGTCGGACTAACACGTACATAAGCCTTTGTTGACAATGACAGTCTGACAGCATGCTAAAAAAGAGAGCCTCAGTCACCCTGGTGACACCTAACCTAGGAGGAGTTAATTAAAAGATTTCCAGGAATTAAAAGCCTCTCAAACACTGGGTATAGCTCCACTTTGGGGAAGGACCCTAAAACGCAGCGCTGGTCACTGTTGCATTAGAGCAGCCAAGGTGAGGCACGCACAGCAGTAAATAGGCAAGGTCGTTGATCTGACCTTCGACTGCTACAACCTGCAAGTTCTCCGCACTGCACTTGACATTTCTTCTCTCTCCCTCAGCTGTTCACTGCTTTCCCCCAGCCTCCCTCCCAGCGTCAGGCTGCTAGGACTGAACTCCCCACCCAAGACAAGCCAGCCTTCATGGCCACCAACACTGGTCTATAAAGCAGTGGCTGCAAGTCAGCACGTCACCTCCAGTGCCAACTCTTTCAGGTAATTTTGGCAACCCCCGACAGTCCCAGACTCAAAGTGGCATACAGGTCAGACCTGGGTCTCTCTTACTATTAATACAATGGCACAGTAATGAATGGGAACTTTGCAGAGCTAGGACAAGAAATCAAGATGAAGGTTTTCTAATAAGAAATGCAAATCAATCACCCTTCTGGGCACTGAGTGGGGGGAAATAAACATGTTCCTCTTACAGCCTGTGACAGTCATCTGATCCTAGATAGATGTTCCTCTCTCTGAGCATTCAACTCAATCACATCAGTAACATTTATGCCTCACCTTTGCTTAAGGACCACAGCTACGTGAATAGTTACGAACCCTGATGAGAGTCCCTGCCTTAGCCATTTCCCACCCAATAGTGAGAACAGCATTCTCACCTGGCCAGCCCTTCGCCAGCCTTCCCCCCACTAATCCATCCTGAACGCGTGCACATGCCAGCTGGACCACCAGGAACACCCTCTCCCCTCTCCACCCCTCCCACGTCAACAACGAGGTTTAGGTACCACCATCTCTAAGGCCAAACTGAGAATCAGGAAGGAATGCTTTGCTCACACTAATGAGTCTACCCTTTATGCACATTGCAGTCGGGTTATTTTCTCTGCCCCATTCCCTCCACAGACCCAAACCCAACTCACCCTCGCATCTCAAACATCTCCTCTGGGACACTTTCTCTCCAGGGTGTGGTAACTTTCCTAACCAGACTGTCAACTGCTCAAGAGCAGGGCATGTCCTTCACTCCTCAGTGTCTCTGAAGAGCATTTCAGGAACAGAATCTTAAGCAAAACTGAAGTTCCACAAATATGTGGCAATGCGCTGAAAATACAGTTTCTATTCCTGCTCCTAATTATTATTCCAACAGTAGATTCTTGGGCCACTAAGGTCATCCCACTTCAATACAGTTTGCAAGCCACTAAACATCTCTAAACCTCGGCTGCATCTTCTGTGAAATGGCAGTAATAACAGTACCTACCACAAAGGGTCCCAGGTTACAGAGATCATGGTCAAGCACCTAGCACAGTGCCTGGCACATGGAAGACATTCAATAAATGCTGCCCTTGCCCCTCCTCCTCCTATTAGGAAACCTCCTTAAGGGGACAGTGTAGTAGAGTAGGAATAACGTGGTTGGGGGAATAAAATGGACCTGTGTTCAAATCCTAACTCTGTTCAGATCCTGGGTGTGGGACCCTGGGGGAAGTTATTCAACCTCTCAGCTGCATTCCCTTCACCGAGACTGATAATGAACCTCAAAGGGTTAGTCTAAAGACTAAATGAGGGAATACGCCTAAAGTTCCCAGTACATACATCGTCAGCAACTCAATTAGTGCCATTTACTAAATAGGGTTTTAACTCAGTCAAAGCCCTAACACAGCTGGAAAGAAAAAACACACCTTTGCACTCCTTGCTCACATCCAGGCCATGTCGTCTGGCCACACTCTTTAAGGGGAGTCCCTAACCAGGCCCGGCAACCCCACCAGTGCTCAGCAAAAGGCTCTAACACCACAAGTACAAGAAAGTCACCCCGAGAGCTGTGCAGAGACCCGTTCTTTATGAGGAACATGTGCATCCCGATTGTAATCACTGTCTCCAAATGTTCCCATCTACTCGTATTTTACACATAAAACTAGACAGACCATTCTTCAAAGAAAAACACACTGGCACTATTAGCTACTCTTATTTATTTTCAAAACAAATCCATAATTGAAACGATTCTAACAAAAAAGAGCCCAAAGTGCTAAGAGAGAAAAATCCAGATCTGAAATGGATATTCAAACAAGCGGATGAAATGGGACGACCCCATGAAAGGCAGTCCCCAGCCGGAATCACCCCCTTACTGGGAAAAAAAATAAACGCCACTCTTTCAGACCAATTTGCAAGTTTTTGAAAACCCTGAGGGGAAGCAGAAGCGAGTCCTGAGGCTCCCTCCCACTGCCCCCTTCCGAGGGGCCCAGCTTCCGCAGCCTCTGTACCAGGGTCCGGGGGCCCAGGAGGCCTCCGTGGCTCAGCAGGGCAGAGGAGCAGCATTCAGAAGTTAAATGAGTTACCAGGTAACAAGGTTCCCCCCAGAAATATGTCTTCTGGGCAATGGCCTGACTACACAAAGCTGAAAAATGACTTCACTTCCTTCCCTGTTGCTCCCAGGCCAGGCCCAGACGGCTTGGCAAGGCACTGGGCGAGCTCCGTCCCCACAGACAGGATCTTACCCCAGTCCCGCTCACGCAACTGGTGCAAGGACAGTCATTCCCTCCCGAAGCAGGCTGAGGAAGGCTCATCGGAACTCATGGTGACAGTCCGTCCTTCACAAGGGCTTAGAAAGTCTGTGAACAGCTGCAAACCCACTGACCATGTTCAAATACTCCAAACTTCCTCGCCTCCTTCCACCACCTCCAGCTGTCTCCATTTCTTCCTTGCCCGTGCCTGCCTTGGGGCTCACAGATGTTCTTTGCTAAAACTATTAGGCCTGCTCAGATCCTCCCTGCAGATCCTAGCCTGAAGTTCACCAGAAGTGTCAGATAACACTAATGATCACAGCAGAGCAGCAGGAGCATGGCTGAAGGCTGGCTAACCAGCCAGATGCTTCTGAAGTGCCCGTAACCTTGACCACAACCTCTTTTAGGAGCTACGTTTATTCATTCTACTCGCAGATGAAGGAAGCGAGGCAGAGAGTTAAAGTAACCTGCACAAAGTCACAGTGGACAAGTGGGAATGCTAGGATGCAAACCCTGACTGTGCAACTACAGAACCTGCTCCATCTAGCCACTCCTTTCGCTGACTGTTCTGGAAGAAAGAATGACTTCTTACCTCCAACAAACCATCAGCAGGTGCTGGCAGGAGACAAGAAGGACCAGCTGTGTCCACTCAACACTGGGGCCCAATCCTCAACCTACAGGACAGCTGGATCCAGCCTCCTCATCACCACCCCCCTTGAGCAGCTCGGGCAAGCCAGGCTGCGTATTGCATAAGTGGAAACTGAGGCTTATCATTTACCACAGGCCGCACCGCCACACTAGACAGGCAAACATGTTTCTTGATTTGTTTGGTGTCAATCCATCCTTGTCCCTAGAAAAAGCAGCACGGAGCTCAGGAAACTGCATTTTCACTCCCTGGATGACTGAGATACAGCTCAGGAACCACAGAACCACCACCAGAGCAGTCAATTTCAGGGCAGAGTTGGGAGAAGGATGTCAGAATCCTTAAGGAGCTTTTACGCCATCCTAACAACAAACGAAACAAAACAATCTTCTAGGGTGTAAGGAGCAAGGAGAGGCAGCAGCGCTTAACTACTAGGAGTCCTCAATCCTACCCCACTACTGAGGCAATGTCTTTCTAGTAGCAGAATCAACTGGTTATTTATGAATATATAATAGTCAAATTAGAGCACGTGAAACTCCAAAGCCCTCTGCAATTGTTTGTTGTGCACTTGATATCAGAGGGAACACAACTGTCTTACTTTGTGGGCTGGTATAAAGCACTAGCCAGCTTTTTGTCTGAGCAACCTTGTCATGGTTCAAATGATTTAACATTCCCACCTTCAGAGATTCGCTTAGCAGGCAAAGAAAGGGGTTAGGGGAAGGAAGGAGGGAGAAAGGGAAGAAAGAGGGAAGAAATGAATGAATCCCAGGGCCTTTTACATGACACTATGTTGGGAATACGGCGACCCTTCAAAAACACACGTCCGACGAGTAGGATTTAGACCAGCACTCTCCAAAAGAAATACAATGCAAGCCACACAGGTAATGTTAAATGTTGCAGTATCCACATTAAAAAGGTAAATAGAAACAGGTGAAACTTTAAAGAAGTATTTAATATATGCAAAATATTATCATGTAAAATATGCAATCAATATTGAAACATCAATAATGAAATGTTTTACATTCTTTTCTTCATACTAAGTCTTCCAAATTAGGTGTGTGTTTTACATTTACAGCCTACTTCAATTAGGATTAGCTGCATTTCAGTTGCTCAACAGCCATACGTGTCCAGTGGCTACCATGGGAGACAGCTGAGATTTAGCCAGAGATGTGCAGATAAAGGGGAAGAGAAAGGGTAAAGATAAAACCCTCGAAGCTTTTGGGGGTGGTCCATTTAGAGAGACGGTAGTAGCCCATTTTGGCAGAAACGAGAAGACCTGTGCAGGAAAGGACTAGGAAAGCAGGTCAAGTCCAGCTGGTGAGAGCCTTGAAGCCTGCAGTAAGGAGTATGGCATCATCTGTGATCTAGGTGACCATCTAGGCTCATCTGTAACCCACAGCTTGTATTCGTAAGGGGTTAGGTGTCAGCCTCCAGATGCGACAGGGACTGTGTGAGCACAATTTACTAACCAAGAGATTGCTGGTATCACCACAGTGCCCAAAAGTATCAAGCCCACAACTGAAGGGTCAGTGTCCAGTACCATATGGACGCTCCGTAACATAACCCCCAGCTGCACCTCACACACCTGCCACACGTCAGCCGGGACCCCAGCGACAGTCTGCACCCTCAGTGCCCACCTGCATCGAGCACAGGCCCCCGAGGGAAACAGCTGGAGAGCAAAGCTCCTCTCTCTGCCCAGTGGGCATAAATTCTGCCCAAGGAAATAAAACAAGTCACTTCCCTCTAGGGTAGAAGTTCCCAGCCTTTTTGGCACCAGGGACCGGTTTCATGAAAGACAAATTTTCCACGGCTTGGGTAGGTGTTGTTGGTGGAAAGGGGGTGGTGCAGAGCTCAGGCAGTGATGCGTGGCCCATTTCCTAACAGGCCACAGCCTGGTACCAGGCCACAGCCCGGGGCTAGGGGACCGCAGCTCTGAGGGCTGCATGGGGGACATGGGACATAAGCCACTGAAGAAGAATTTAGCAAGCAGAGTAAAGGCTCCCCAACGATATCCTCATCGCAATCCCTGGAGCCTGTGACTGTGCTACCTTATGTGCCAAAAGGGACTTTGCTGATGTGATTAAAGATCTCGAAATGGAGAGATTATCCTGGATTATGCAAGTGGACCCAAGGAGGCAGGAGGGTCAGAGTCAGAGAAGCAGATATGATAACAGAAGCAGAAGTGGGAGTTATTCGATCACTGGCATTGAAGATGGAGAAGGTGACATTAGCCAAGGTCACCTCTAGCTGGAAAAGGCAAGGCAACAGTCTCCCCACAGCCTCCACAAGGAATGCAATCCTGCCGACACCTTGGTCTCAGCCCAGGGAGACCTACTTTGGACTTGTGATCTCCTACACTAAAAGAGAACAAATGTGTGCTGTTTTAAGCCACCGTGTTTGTGGTTTTGTTACAGCAACATAGGAAACCAATATGCCCTTGGTAAAGCAGTCAGCTAGATGCAACAAACACATTCGTTACAAGGACCCTCCGAAGCATCGGTAGTAACCTGACGGGTGTGTAAGTCACACTAGTAATGGTCACCATTCACTGAGGGGCTTACTAAATCCCCAAGCACCTTGCTAAGTGCCTCACAAGCAATTTTTTTTAATAAGCTTTCATTTGGGAATAGTTTTAAATTTGCAGAAAAGCTGCAAACATAGCAGAGTCCCTGTATACTCTTTGCCTGGCCTCCCCCAACTTTAGCATCTTACGTAACCACGATATCTCTGTGAAAACAAAGAAACTAACATTAGTATGACACTATTGACTACAGATTTTATTTGGATTCCACCTGTTTTCACAAGTATTTTATCTTCCCAAGTCCTATTCTAATCCCGACGTGATGGGGGAAGGAGGCTTAGTAAGATTCAAGTACTTGCTCGTGGTCAAGCAGCGAAGACTACCAAGACCTGGATTACGAAGGCTGCTCCCTGCACCATCAGCTTCCACGATATCATTATGCCCGTTTTACAGAACAAGAAGATCCAACAAGAAGCAAGTTGCATGAAGGCACGCTGCCAGAAGCAGCATCAAGCCTGGCTGTGTCTGACTGCAAAAGCAAAGCTGTGCTCGGGCAACACCACCACCTCCGTCCATGACACGGCGAGAGTGGAAGCCGCTCAGAGCCCGTGAAAAGCCCCTGAGACCCATGGAGACTATCGAGGTGGCTGTGGTGGGGCAGGAGGGGATCAAGCCTGGAAACTGCCTACCTGTCCCAGGGCCACTGGTAAACAGACGAGCTCGCTTGTGGCTCTTGTCAGCAAAGAGGGACACAGAGGACCAAGTGAAGAGTCCCTTACAAGGAGCGCTTCTGGAGGAATGAGTAGCGGAAGGGTTGACACCAGTTAACTATCCTAAATTTGGCTACAATCAAACCACCAGGATCCCTGCTCTAGGCTCTTGGAACGGATACAAGGAATCCCTTAAAACATCCTTCACCTGGGGCATCCCGTAGCTCAATCCTTTCTGGCCCCTGGATTTTACCACCTGAGCAACAAAAGCAATGATATGGAAGAAGAGCTGTTCCCACTCTGAGGTCATTAACAACCTCACCCGGAACTACACAGGACGAGCAGGACAGAGACTCAGACAAACGCATCAGGACAGCCCATAACAAGCCAAGTTTTTCACTTTCTCCTAGCCTTCAAATCCTTTCTGGCATTCCATGACCTAGCACTGCAGTCCCTAAATCAGACCAGTACCGGTCCATGTCCTGTTAGGAACCAGGGCCTCACAGCAAGAAGTGAGTGGTAGGGAGCAAGCAAAGCTTCATCTGTATCTATAGCGCTCCCCATTGCTTGCATCCTGTCAGATCGGCAGGGGCATTAGATTCTCACAGGAGCACAAACCCTGCTGTAAACTGTGCTTGTGAGGGATCTAGATTGTGTGCTCCTTATGAGAATCTAGTGCCTGATGATCTAAGGTGGAGCTGATGTGGTGATGCTAGCCCTGGGGAGTGGCTGCAAATACAGATTATCATTAGCAGAGAGGTCTGACTGCACAATAAATGTAATGCGCTTGAATTATCCTGAAACCATCCCTCCACCACCCCAGGTCCGTGGAAAAACTGTCTTCCATGAAACAGGTCCCTGGTGCCAAAAAGGCTGGGGATGGCTGATCTAGCAGGCATTGTGCGTGTAATTGTTTTCTATCTCTCTCCCTCCCTCCCCAGCAGCCCCCTCCGTAGTTCTCAAAGTGTGGTCTCCAGGCCAGCAGCACTTCATCACCTGAGAACCTGTTAGAAATGCAAATTCTTGGGCTCCCCGCCACAGAATCAGAAACTCTGGAGGTGGGCTCCACAATCTGTGTTTTAACAAGCCCCTAGGTGTTCCTGATGCACACTACGGTTTGAGAACTGCTGCCATGGCTGACCTATCTATAAACAAACACTGTCCCATGTGTGGACTGTGGGCCTGGGGGAAGCTCACAGCGGGGCTGGGGGAGCAGCATTTGCTCATCACACGGTCAGGGAGCAGGCCAGGCCTGCGCTACGGGTGTCCTACGGGTGTCCTCAGCGACAAGGAGTATAAAGGGTAGGAGAGCTTGAGGATGCATACGGAATTACAGACCGTGGCAGAAGAAGAGACCAGGGAGCTGCTTCCACCTCGGGGGCCAAGGGGGGCTCCCTGAGGAAGGAGCAAACAATGAAGTTGAGATATGGAGGAGAAGCTGGAGTTGGCCATGCAAAGTGGGGAGGAAGGAAGCATTCTCAGTACAAGCAAAGCTTTGTGCAAAGGCCCTGCAGCAGCAGAGAGCGCGGTGCTGTGGGGATCCTGAGAGAAGCCAGTGTGGCCAGACATAGAGGGAGGCAGGTGGAGGTGAAAGAGAAGCTGGAGACGCCTCAGGGGTGTCATCAAGAATCTAAGCTTACAAAGGATGTCCCTAAATTTTAGGCAGAAGATTGACAATAAAAATAACTAACATTTTCTCAGCACTTACCATGTGCCAGGCCCTGTCCTAAGTGCGCCACACAAAAAGGTAATCCCAACCACCCATAAAATAGATTCCATTATTGCCAGCACTCCACAGACGAGCACAGAAGGCTATTAAGCTGCTCTAGTGACGGAGCTAGCGCAGGGCTGGAACTCGGACCACCTTCAGACACCAAGCTCTTGGCCACCCACCCGCCATTCTGCAGGAGACTGAAGCAGCAGATGACAGCCATGATCCAGTTTGCATTTTCAAACACTTGCCGTGCACGCCATGTAGATAGGGAAGAGAGAATGGAAGCAAGGGCCAAGGCATCTTTCAGGCAAGAAGTGGCAGTGGCCAGGGCCAGGGTGGTGGTAGCAGAGTTGTCCAAGCAACAGAAACGTCCCAGAGGCTGCTTAGCAAGTTCTCAACTCCTGACCCGGAACAAAGTGAGCACATCCTAACCCTCCCTCTCCAGCAGGACTGACCCAAAACACAGGGCTGTTACTGAGCCACTGTTAACTCCTTAACACTAGCATCTTGAGGAAAAAGTCTGTTCTTTGTTTACAATGGATGTTGTCCACCAAGAAAGGCCAAGACACCTCAGTGTGGTGCCCTCATAAACACTGACCAGATTCAAACTCAGATGTAAAAAGACGCTTCTAGCTCGCATTTTAAAAAGCTAAGTTTCTCTTCAATTAACCTGATTGTCTCATGGCTCATTAGAAAGTCTGACAACACATTCGTCAGGATGGCATGTGATTCTAGAAAAGTGCCACCTATGGCTTGGTAAAATGGTACAGGTGTTGGAGAGGCCTGGGATTCAACCATCTCCTTGGGTCACCTAGCTTTAAATAAAAAGGGTGTTGGAAAAA
>VBSM01003200.1:13558205-13570631 GCA_008086735.1 Cheirogaleus medius
CCCCCCTCCTGCCTGTATCTTTAAAATCTCCCTCTGAACTGGCTCTTTCTCTAAGACTTTGAGCAATTCTCTCATCCTTTAAAAAGCAAAAATGAACACTTCCCTTATCCCTTCCACTTGTCAAGACAGCCCTACCACCTTCCTTCCCTTCTCAGCCTCCGATTCGTTCCATAGCATTTGCAAAGGTCTTTGGAGATTTCCAAATTGACAGAAGCAATGAAAGTGTAGAAGGCCTTAGCTCACCAGTGCCCTCTCTGGTCATGAGACACGTGTGACCTCAGATAAATAGTGACTTGGCCTCCCTGTGCCTCACTCTGCTCATCTGTAAAACAGAGATCAGAATAACACTCACCTCACTGAGTTTTTATGAAGAACAAATAAGTGTAAGCACCTAATGCGCTGCACCATCAATGTTCCAAGCATACTATAAGGGCTCCAAAAGTATTATCAGTAAGGCCCAGATTATCTGTCCCACAAAATCCATGGCCCTGCTCCACCCAGGCAGGACCAGGCCTCTCTGGGCATTCCTTCACTTTGACTCAGCCTGTAAATGCAAGAATTTTCCAAGGACTGGCTCTTCCAGGGTAATACTCTTTTTGGGGTGATAACATCCAGTCTCCTAGCTTTAACTGCTACCTGATGCTGGCAACACCTAAACCCATGTATCCCGGTCCTTACCCTCCCAGGCTCAGCACAGCTTTGCACTCACGTGGGAACACCTGTGCCACACGTCAGCAACCCTCGGACGTCTTGAACCCATCATGCCCCAAATTAAAAGTCATCCTCCCATCACATCCCTCAGCCACCTCTGCCTGCCCCCTCCACTTCGGGTTCCCCAGACCTCTTGTGGGGACGACTGCAGTAGCCTGCCCCTCCTGCCCCAGTCTTATTCTGTTCCCTCCTCTTCCAGAACAGCCCATCTGAAATCCAAATCTGCCCAAGCCACGCCCCTGCTTAAATCCTTTTTGGTGCTCTCCTCTGTTCTCAGAAGGAAGCCCAAATGCCATCCTAGGGAAGGCTTTCCTGGCCTGGCCCCAGCCCCAACAGCCCCTGCCCTGCCCACTGCGCCCTGGGAATGCTAACGCTGGCAGCAGTGCTGGAGTAGTCCACACGGCCCCCTCTGCTGGCAGTGCCTTTCCCACCTGATTCTCCCAAACTGTGCGCACCTTTAAGGGTCAGATCAGGCACCACCGCCTCCAGGAAGCTTTCTCTGATGCCCTGGATTGCACTAAGTACCCTTCCCGTCTGAAACTGACTATCCTTTGCTGTTTATGGGTCTATTTTCCTCATTAGGCTGCAAGTTCTCTGAAGACCCTGTTTATCTCCTCCATCCACCCATCCATCCATCTATCCATCTACCTACCCATCCATCCACCGATCCAGCCAGCTACCTACCCATCCATTCATCTATCCAACCATCCATCCATCCATCTATCCATCTACTTCTTCCATCCACCCACTCACCCATCCATCTATCCATCCATCTACCCATCCATCCACTCACCCACCCATCCATCCACTCACCCATCCATCCACCGATCTAGCCAGCTACCTACCCATCCATCCATCTATCCAACCATCCATCCATCTATCCATCTACTTCTTCCATCCGCCCATTCACCCATCCATCTATCCATCCATCTACCCATCCATCCACCCACTCACCCATCCATCTATCTATCCATCTACCCATTCATCCACCCACTCAGCCATCCATCCATCTATCCATCTACCCAGCCTCCATCCACACATATATACATCCATACACCCATCTATCTATCCATCTACCCATTCATCTATCCATCCATCCATTCAACAAAAATGACCCAAGAGGCTACATTGGGTCAGATACTAGAAATACAATAATTAATAGGGCACACATGGTTGCTGCCCCCAGGCAGCTGGCAGTACAGCAGTGGTGACCACCACATCCCCCCTTTATTAGTCCATTTTCTGCTGCTATAACAAAATACCACAGACTACGTAATTTATAAAGAACAGAAGTTTATTTGGCTCATGGTTCTGGAGGCTGGGAACTCCAAGAGCATGGTGCCAGCATCTGTTTGGCATCTGGCGAGGGCCTTCTTGCTGTGTCATAATGTGGAGGGGGGAGAGGAGGGAAGGTGGAAGCCAGCGTGCGAGACAGAGAGGGAAGTAGGCTGAACTCATCCTTTTTATCAGGAACCCACTCCCAAAATAACTAACCCACTCTCACGATAATGGCATTAATCCTTTCGTGAGGGCTCTAATCACCTCTCACGGGCCCCACTTCTTAATACTGTTACAATTAAATCACAACATGATTTGTGGAGGGGATACTCAAACCACAGCACCCCCATAGTAGCCACGCAGTGTGGGCTCTGGGGCCAGGCTCCAGTGGTTGAAATTCTGGCTCTACCACTTGTTAGCTATGAAACCTGGGCAAATTATTCATCTTTCTGTGCCTCAGTTTCCTTGTCTCTAAAATCAGAACAGTAGTGCCTAGCTACTACTTTTTTCCTACTAATTCATTTTGCTAATCTCTTTAGCTAATATACATAAATTGACGGAAAGTATAACACTGACTAGCACCTAATAAATGCTTTGTGCAATTTAGCTATTCTTCCTGTTACTGGAGCAATGGGAATGTTTATTACAGGGTCCCACCCTGGATGTGGGGACAGGTGTTATATTCACCTTTGTGTCCTGTGCCTGGTGTGAAGCACTCAGCAAATGTTTATCAAGCCATGCTGGTGGGCCCTCCAGGGACGGTTCACTGGCTCAGCATCAAAGACGTTTACAGCTGACAGTCACACTGAACAACATCTGACCCAACTCGCCCACTTTTGTGGCAGAGACAGAGGTTCACAAAGCTAGTTAGTGGCAGGGAAAACACCAGTCCCCAGATGCCCTGTCTTGCCAGCTGGTGCCTGGTTCCCCATTCTACGCAGACTGGCGTGACCCACGGCGACATAGCTGTTCTGCATTTTCTGGCCTCCTGTCTCACGGCAGAACGGCTGCTACTGGCCACCCCAATTCCTCTTTTCTCCCCTTGCTTCACCTTCTCACGCCTCTCCTCCAACCCTGTGTTCTTTCTCTCCTGTCCTAGGGCCAGTGGTTCTCATATTTCCAGGAAAAAGCCTGGCTCTTCACAAAGACAACCAGAGATCATTGTCCTCTTCAGGGAGTGGCTCAAACCAACCACAGGGGCAGGTGAAATCCCTGAACCCCAGAGTCCCTCTCTGGGTCCTGCTGGTCACTCCTGGTGTGGGGAGGTCTTTCTCAACACCAGCAAGTTTCATCTTGCCTACTTTAGGATTCATTCTTTTTCGGGTGCTCCAAAGGTCAGAAGGCGGATCCCTCTTAACCTGGGTGTAAATGAAGGCCAAGTATCAGCTCTCGACTGAAAGCTGATTCCCAGATGTCTGACCAAGTATGTAACTCCCGCCCATGCCTCTGCTTGCTCTAGGCTGCCAGCCGTGACCTTTGGATGGCAAGTCATTTTCTGGCACTGCTGACCTGATGACAAATGGTAATCTAGCAAGACTGTTTTACAGGCTGTGGTATTAACAGAACTGCCCTGTTAGGAAACTTTTGCTTTCACACCTCTCAGCTGGCTTAAAAGGCCACAAGAGAATGTGACACTGTGAACAAATAAATCCTGGGGTGCTGTGCAGGGCTCTTGATTACCTTTCGTGGCTGGGCTGTAATATCATTTATAAGTACCTTGTGCTTCATCCATCTTCATGTCTGAGCCTCCGCCAGGTGTGTTCACACGTGGATGTCTGAGGCTCACACAAGCACAGAAAGTCTGGAGCCATAGTGTGGCTGGGATTTTTATCTCAACATCTCACAGTAATGATTATACCACACAGAGATCTGCCTTGATAATAACTCAGCGATGGCCAGAGCACTAAAAACAGGAGTAGTAAATGTGTATCTATATACCTTACTATTGAAGAATTCATTATATGGCTCTATATCTTAACAGCCACTGGCTATGAAGATGTTTGACCTAGATGTGAGATTTTATGACTCTTTCTTTGTCTTTCTTGTAGATGCTAAAGCACATCCATTTCTCTGGCCAAAGGGAACTTTGATGTTTCCTTACAAGAATTTCTCTTTGTCTTTACACCTAGTTCAGGACTCATTTCTTTCATCTGTGCCTTACCAATTCATCCATAGATGGAGCAGCCTGACCTAACCACATGCAAGGGAAAGCAGGCAGGCTCTGGAATCAGAGACCTGCCTTAAACCCCCAATCTGTACTTTATTAGTAGCGGGACATATGTCCCCTTTTATGCCTGTTAGCTCAACATAATCATCAATAGCACTCCCTTTCATTCTCAAAAGTGTCCAGCTTTGGATGTAAAGTGTATGGTCACCTTGCTTACTATGTAAGTCATTGCAGGCAAGACACTTCACTACTCCGTACAATAGTTTCATGTTCATTCAATGAAAATAAGAAAACCTAACATACGAGGTTGTCCCAAGCATGAAATTACACAGTATGCACAAGGCTTGGTTATGGGAGTGCCTAGTATTCCCCTGAACACCAGCTGCCACACTGGAAAGGTCCACTCTCTGGAAAAACTGTTTGTCCCCATGTGAGGTCCTCAAGTTTGAGCTGTCAAGTAGAATAAAGAACCTGTGTTTGCTATTTTTTATTGTGATATGGTCTACCTGTGTCCAGCAGCTGCATAATTAATTCTGTCATCTATCTGACCAGAAGATGCATCACTCATGGCTATTTTAACTCTGATACCCTAGACTTGGACTTTACTTACTCTCTGCAAAGTAAAATTAAGATAAAAATTCACCCCAAACCAAACCTCTATGAAACAGGCCAAGTGAATGTGGTCAGAATTCAGGGGAGGTAGAAGATCCATCAAACTGAATGTATCTGTCACCTTTCAGCCAATGAATCTGGTGAATGTCTTGCTTTCTCAAACCAAGAAAAAAAACAAAAACAAAAAACCCCTGGCCTTATAGATCCAATGATAAAAGGGACAGCTTCTCAATAAAAGGATCTTAGCTATCTCACTTTAAAAATTAGGCCTCGTCAATTGTACTCACAATCTTGTACATGAATCTGTAATATCAATCAGTGCCTCAGGAAGCAATAGCATTTTGCTATTCCTGTTCACAAAAAAAAAAAAAAAAAAAGAAAAAGAAAAACCACAGATGAGGTGCTGTCACTTTGTTGATAAGCTTGTTAAACACACATACATTCTCTTTAGGTCTTAAATGAGCAGTAGGAATATAATGTAATGGGACTGCTTCTACTTCCTTATGGGGGTGGCTTATACTCAGTGAGAAATTTGATCAGTAGCTAAATCCATAGAAAAATGAAGGGGAAAATTTTGAGACTACTGGATTCCAATCTTCAGCATAATATTTTTTGAAACAAAGAATGAAAAATTATTATTCCCAGGATCACTGAATACAGTTGTCCAAGGGATTAGTGTTGAATACATGACAAGCCCTCCCCTACTCCAACTTCTAAAGAATTAGAAAGGAAATGTTCAGCATTTTCATGCTCTAAATATAGACTTAGAAGCTATGAGAGGAAAAAGATGCACATGGCAGCACAACAATGACTCCGTGTCTGGAGGACGGCAAGGCACAGTGCAATAAGCTCTTCTGTAGCAGTCATTTTCCTATCAACAGAAGTTTCCAGAAACAGAAAAAAGTTGACTCCACTCCCAGAAATCCAGCTATAGCAGCAGCACAGCACACTCTAGGCTGGACTTGCTGGGTGGTTAGCAAGCAAGATGAAGTACATGCCTATGGAGCCATGCCCGAATTTCTGGGGTATGCTTCTTCACCCACAAGCCAAATGGCAAGAGGAAACACCCTCCACAGCCACTTGTGCAACGTCCTTCTTGGGCAACGGGGCATTTCTTAGAGTCACATTGGTGATCATGTAGCTCTGAAGCATACGAAGCGGAAAACAGGGTGCTGGTGTGTTTATGGGGACTTTTCCTGCAGAATGTCTGTGGTTTTTCTCCACTTGAAAAACTGAAGCAAAAACCATACATCTGCTTAGGATCCAAATAAGCAGCACATTTTGGCTTTAAATGCATTGTGTACCTTGTACCGATAGACACAGCCTTGCTAGAGGAACGTCCTGACAAACTTGCCTTTTCATGAATAATAAAAGAGTGAGCCAAGGGTAGAGCTGAATTCTTTGACCAGGTTTAAGAAGAAAATAAGCCAACTGGAGATAAGCCCATATTCACTCCACATCCCACACCTGACACCCTCAAGGTAAAGCCAGGTCAGCAGGAGGTCAACTCCCGAGAAGAGTAGGAACAGGAGAGCAGTGGCATGTGTAGGGTCCAGAACACACCACAGTCCCATTCTACCATTCCCATGCCACAGACCCCTTGGTGGACCAGAGAGAGGCCTATGGACCCTTTTCAGAAAGATTTTTTTAAATGCATAAAATGAAATACATGTGCCTGTTTATTAACACATTAAAAAACACTACTTAGCAGCAGGTGTAACAACCACCATAATTTCAAAGTGGTAAGTATTGATATTTCAAGATATCTGTTAATCACCTGCAATAAGATATGAAAATACTGGATTTTTATTGGTGACAAAGTCACGAACAATTCTAATGCTACTGTAATTTACAGCCACCATTCAGAAGTGGAAGAACTGCTAAATTTTGGCTAGAAGTTAGTGAAAGTGAAGTTGTATATTTTCTCACGCAAGCTCACGGGTCCCCCTGAAGTTGTACAAAGTCATCTGCGGCAGTTCATATGAAACTCGTGGAATAACCTGATTTCATCCCCTTTTCCTGCACCTATTCCAGAATGATGTGGAAACTTGGAGACCTACATGGGAGCCCTGGCCTAGCAAGGGCCACAAACCACACATACGGGCGAGTGGCAGTTCTGCACCAAGGACAGTCCATCGCCACTGGCCGGGCTGTGGGAGAATCAGGATGCCTGGGGCCCACAGCTCCAATTCTTTTCCCTGCTGCACCCAATGTATGGGCCACAGTTTGCTTTCTTTAAATGCTTGGCATTAAGAATATTCATTCAAATGAATCATTAGGCTAGAGGGAAAACATTACTTCACAAATCATTTCGCCTAGTGCTGTGTTCTAAACTCTATCAGCTCCAAAGCCCCTGGCTTATAGCAAACTTATAACACCCCTTTACTGCCTGGAATCAAATTCTTAGATAACCTACGCAAACACAATTTCAAACACAGACATGCAATGTCCTAAGAGTGACATAAATGAGAACAAAAGGAAACTAACTTATGACAAACCTAATGTATTTCAATATGCAATTAGTTGGACAAGACCATTCTAGAGGGCATAACTGAGTCACTAGAGGCAGGCGCTTTAATGTAAAATCAAAAAAATGGGTCAGCTGCGAACATGGACTGATAACGGGTAATGGTGGTGACACTATGTGTGGTGTGGGTTTCCAAAATGGCAAATTTCTCAACAAAACAGAGGTCACTGTTTATTTAAAATGTGCAAAAATTATTTGTTCACAATGCAAGTTAGGTCTAGGTTCAGGTTTTATTTGTCCATGACTATCTAGTAGTGGGTCCCAGGAAACACTGTGTGATATACAAGTCTTCTACCCATTACAGATGTTTAGCATCCCTGGTCCCCACCCAATAAATGCTAATAGCACCACTTAATCATTGACAAGTAAAAGTGCCCCACGACTTGCTGAAATGTCCCCAATAACATTATAAAGCCCAGGATTAGACTGGAATCCTCTCACTAGGTCCCACCCCTGCCCACCTCTGGGTGATCTCAAGCTGGGCACTAAGGGGACACTCCCCAGGAAATTGAAGCTGGCATTATAAGAGAAAGACCAGCCTTGTTGTGTGGCTTACCCTGAAATAAGTAGCCTTACCCAGAGTTCTGCCCTTGGGACAAGAAAAGCAGAGTAAGATTTAAGCAGCCAGGCAGACTAAAGCAGAGAAGAGGGCAATGATGGTTTCTGAAATTCCCAGAGCCTCAGGACCAGGCTGTATGTAGATGGCTTCTGGACCCTATCTCTGTATCCCTAATGTGAATTGTCCACTTGCATTGAAGCAAGCTCCAGTGGGTTCTATGGCTAGCACTCAGAAGAATCCTCATTAATTAAAAGCATCCAACCACCTGGAGGGATGGCCACCCACCTGAACAAAGGTTGTCAGCTAACATCAAAAATGCTCAAGAGGCCAGGCGCAATACCTCATGCCTGTAATTCTAGCACTCTGGGAGGCCGAGGCAGGAGGATTACTTCCTGTCAGGAGTTCAAGACCTGTCTCAGAAAGAGTCATGCCCCCATCTCTACAAAAAATTAGAAAAATTAACCTGGCATGGTGGTGTGCACCTATAGTCTCAGGAAGCTGAGGCAGGAGGATCACTTGAGCCCAGGAGCTGAGGCTGCAGCTATGATGATGCCACTGTACTCTAGCCCAGGTGACAGTGTGACCCTGTCTCAAAAAAAAAAAAAAAAATGCTCAGGAGAGCCTATTCTAGCGTCAGAGAATCTACCTTATTTGGGAGATGTTCCTCATATTTAATGTGAGCTCTTCATGCTGTAGTTTAAGCCCATTTGTTTTTATTCCAGTCTCACTGCCAATAAATAAATGGACCAGGGACCATCCTTCACCGGGCATTTCAGATTCTACAAAGACATATCCAGATCACTCTGGAGTTTTCTTCTGCCTCAGCTCTTTCTCATCAATCCCACGCACGAGCCACACAACATAAATAACAATGTTGTCCTTCCTTGACAGGCTTGGAAAATTAAAGTATTGGAGACATTTGGCCTTTAAGGGACCAATTAGGTCGGAGGGGGGGAAAATTCCAAAGTCTTTTCAACAGCAAAAGTCCATGATTTAATGTCTCTAAATTAAATTATGCTCAGAAATAATACCACCCTAATTCAAAAATATGACAATAAGGACCAGTTGCCAAAAAGGTGTTCTAAAAAAAGCCAGGATCACTGTTTCTCTACCTCTTCCACTAATGGACTCCATTATATCACATAAAAAGTCGCTGCTGGAATCTAATGAATAAATAACTAGCACTTGAATGGAATTTGTGTCCACTTTAATTCCCGTTAGTTTCCACTAAAGCTTTATTTAAAAATAAATTTAAAAGGGGGGCATAACGCTACTTACAACGAAACATTTTAGAAATGCTTGAGAAGTTCCCTAGATAAGCCAATCAGGTATAATATTAAACAGCAAGAGCTTAATTGCTGAATCTAAGTAAATGGAGAAGAAAGGTTGAGTATGACACGGGAGAAGGGTTAGTTTTCACATCAGCCAGATTGGTTCAGTGTAATTTCTAGAAAGGTATAAGGAGAGCGAAGGATCCCTTGAACACGGTCTTCCAAATGGAGGTTTGCAACTAACTGATGGGTGATCAAATCAATTCAGTGCAAGGGTGTTGTGAGCAGTGTGGCAAGCAGCCATAAACAATAGAAGAATAGGAGTGGCTGTGTGCCAATAAAACTTTATTTATAAAACAGGCAGCAGGTCAGAGTCTGCTGACCTCTGACCAGCATTTTTTAAGTCAGTGAAATAGAACATAATAGAACAGAATAGAAGAAGAAGAATAGAGGACATGAGAGGTAGTGAAGGTAAATACTGTTTTATGAAACTTTTCTTGCTGTTTATATACTCACATGTGCAAGTTCTGAGTCAATGTATATTTCTTAATGTAGATTGGGGTCAAAAGCCACCGTACTAGAATAAATAGTTTGAGAAAGGAAAATGAGTCTGCTTCTAAGTGAAACTGGTAAGAAAATAAAGAACTTTAATGTTTTTTAAAGAAAAGGGGATAAGGGGCAAGTTCTTAAGCCTGAAGTACAACCTTAAAAGATTATCAATTAGTTGCAAGTAGTAACTAACAAAATAATCTTCAAAAGGACACCAAAATTACTTCTTATGCTATTGAATATCTGATATGAGCTGTGTATTACCAGTTAGCAATTGCTCTATAGCAAACTTCCCCAGAACTCAGCAGCTTATGGAAGCCAGGATTATTTGCACAACTCTACTGATCAGCCCAGTGGTTCCATGATTCAGGCAGGGCTAGACCTGCTCAGGAGACTACAAGCAGTTGACAGGTCTCATGGGGCTTGTCAGTCTAGGAGGGAAAATGCTGGCACAACCTGACTCACCCCATTGGGCGAGCCTGGGCATGTTCTCATGGTGGATGGAGGTGGCAAGGTTTGAGAGAGCAAGCCCTATCTGTGTAAAAGCCAATCGGAAATGTAACCACATTAGACCACTCTGGTTCAACTTTTATGTACCAAAATTGTGAGTTGTTTTTCAGTTGCCATGGACCACCAGGTTGAAGGTCACGTAACCTAAGCATGCCTAGATGAACCAAGCCTAAAACCATGGGTGGAACCTAAGTGCTGGGATGGAGGAGCGAGGACTGAATTAAAAAGTGGACACCAGTTGGCAGGATCCAGGATCCAATCAGATTGAGCCCTCATGTTACCCCACAGCATGGTCCAGTCAGAGTATGTTTCCTGGCATCACCCCATCACAAGACCCTATCAGACCACACCTCACTACCCCCAACTATAAAATCTGCCCCAACCCCAGGTCTGTCTCAGGGAGACATATTTGAGTTCCACTCCTGTCTTTTTGTCTTGGCTGTCTGACAATAAACCTTTCTCACTGCAAAACCCAGTGCTTCCATGGAGTATGGGCAAACAAAAATCCAGTTTGGTTCAGTTACAAAACACATAGGTGCTTTTAAAACTCCAATTATACAAAGCACGCGCTAACATCCCAATGGCCAAAGCAAATCACATGGCCAATCCCAGTGGGGGGTGGGAGGTAGGGAGGGAAGAAGCAGTAACAACAAAGTTATGGGGCAAAGAATGTGGACAGGGAGGCCATTAATGGGAGCCATTAGTACAATCAATCTACCGCAGGCAATATTTACTGTTTATCATCACCCTGGCAGAAGCAGAGAGATCTTATATTAAGTTTTTCCATTACCATTTCTCATTTTGTTTTTCCATTATCACTTTTAAGGCTGAAAAGCAGAGTAAAAAGAATGCAGGCTTTTGTACCCCAGCTCGCTACCCCGTCTGGCTATGTGACCCTGGGCAAGTTTCCTTTGCATCTCAGTTTCTCCATTGTAATATTACGGGACTGCGGACAATTACATAAGCTAGAACATGCAAAAGGACTCAGCTCAACATCTGGCCTTAGCAGAACTCAGACTTTATTTGGATACAAAAGTGTTTTGCAAATAGTTGGTTTGAATAATTCAAAAAGGTGAGTAACAAGGAAACAGGTAAATTTCCTGTAACAGGAAATCTCCTTTACATAAGGAGTATAAAGAATCATTTCTTGAGTTTTTGAGGACTGTGATAGGTCCCCCAAATATGTTCATATCTTAACCCCTGGAACCTGTGAACGTTACTTTACAGGGCAGCTGCGATTAATTAAGAGCCTTGAGATGATGGGATTACTCTGCATTATTCCAGATGGTCTAATAACACAAGGATCCTTAAACGCGGAGAACCCTTCCCAGCTGTGGTCAGATGATAGAGGACAAGGCCTCAGCTTAACACTGCCGGTGTGGAAGTTGGAGGAAGGGAGCACAAGCCTAGGAATGTGGGTGGCCTCTAGAAGCTACAAAAGACAAGGAAATGGATTTTTCCCTAGAGCTTTCTGGGAGGAACAGACACCTTGATCTTAGCCAGTGAGGCCCATATTGGACGTCTCACCTACACAATTTAAAGAGAACAAATGTATGTTGCTTTAAGCTACTAGGTTTGTGGTTATTTGTTATGGCAGCAATAGAAGAACAAGATAATCGTAAAATATTTCTACTAAATACTGACAATGAGGAAATAGAAAAGTCTCTCTGGAAGCCCCTGGCCTGAGAGAAAGAAACTCTAGAATTTGGAGAGTACTAACCAGTCATGACATCAAAAATGGAAAGCTGCATCTGATTCTGCCTACAAAGACAGGTAGAGAAAAAGCAGTATGACAAAGTAAACAACTCATTATCATGGAAAACACTTTGTAGGAAGAACAATAAAATCATAATCCAAGGATCCCCTACCTATATAATCGCTCCAACATGCAAGCACTAGGGGAAAAGCCATATTAACAAAATCCTTCCACAAAAACTTTCTGTAGACTTCATTTAACGGATGGCTACTCCAGATATATAGCTTCAACTTTGATCACTGTCATTTTTTTTAGATCATGTTGACAATAAGGTAATAAGCTCTAGTGGTGTGTGTGTGAATCCCAAAGTCTCAATTTATTTACCTTCATGAACCCATGAATTATGCTCACTATGAGGAGAAAAAATGTCTACAAAAAGATTGATTTAAAAACAGAGAGCTCTAAAAGAGCACAATGGCCAAACAGGACCTGAAAATTAGGACCACACCTAAGAATATTCTTAAGGATAGATTAAAGAAGGTAGAG
>VBSM01003200.1:13577429-13587725 GCA_008086735.1 Cheirogaleus medius
CCCCCGCCGGCCGCCGTGCCCGCGGGGCCCGAGGCGCGGCGGGGCGCGGGGTCGCGGCGCCCCGAGCCTGCGGCGCGGCTACCTGGGCTGGATCGCTCCTGGGGCCGCCGCCGCCGCCGCGGGAGCCGCAGGGCCGCCGCCGAGCGGGCCACGGCAGGGACGGTCTGCAAACTCCCAGCCCTGGCGGGCCGCGTGCGGCTCGTCCACACTCAGCCTCGACGCAGCAGAGACACTCCTTTGGGGGCTCAGTCGACCAGGGCGGGAATCAGTCCGCAATTGCTTCCTACCCTCCCCTGCCCGACCTCACCAACTTCTCTCTGCTTCTGGGCTCGCCCCACTAGGAGGCTGGGATTCCGGCCAGGGACGTTCGGCTAACTCCCCGCCCCCGGCGGAGCGCTCAGCCAATTCGGAACGCCCCACCTTCTCAGGGGCCGTCTGCAAACTATCAACCCTGCCGAAGAGGAATACTCCCAGCCTCTCAATTCCGCAGCCAGAGGAGAGAAACCACCGAGGGAGACAGTCTGATCCTGATCTGATCCTGATCGCGGCGATAAATAATATTCTATCAAGATCAGGGGAAGTGTGCAAATGTCGATATGACGATGCATCTTCCAAAGTGGTGCAGTGCAAGCCTCGGAGGATCAGGGGTCTTCCAGCAGTGAAGCCCAGTGAGGGGGAGACTCTGGTCTTAACAATCTAGGGTGCAGGCAACTGTAAAAATCACGCTCAGGCTCAGTTTTCTCTCTCTTAGAATGGATTACATAAAGCAGTATGAGTTTCTGCCACTTGGTTTTTGTGACCTTAGGCAAGTCATTTAACCATTTGGTTTCAGCTTCTCTACGAGCATAACGAATGCTGCTTCATGAGATTATTGTGAAGATAAAATGAAATATATGTAAAGTACTTAGCAGTATCTGGCACATAGTAGGCGTTCAGTAAATGAATTCCATTCTTCCTCCTCTGCCCTGCTCCTACTCCTGAATTTTATGAACACTCTGGTCTTGCTAGCTGAACATTGCACTGTTGTAAATTTCAAAAGAAATAAAACGCATCCCATGCCCTGAAGGCGCCACAAAGAACATTGACTGACATGACATATTAAATCCAGCCAAGCCCCAGGAGAGAGAATGCCATATATTCACATCGTCAAGCATTACAGATAGTTGTTAAGTAGTATCTGGAATGGAGGGAGAGTAGGCTGGTGGATTACCTAGAGGTGGAAATGACAAGGGTCATAACCCCAGCAATTTCCAGACCCCATAGCCAGTCACTACATCCAGACCCTATGACGGTTCATGTTCAATTTCCCCTGACCTTTCTTGCAGGACTTCTCTACCCCATTCCACTGTCCTCTCTCTAGGGTCTTCATTCATGGACTGAGATCACCTGCACTCTGCCGCCCACCCTTCCCCAAAAGAAGCATTTAAAAACCGAGGATCACGAAACTTTGAGACCCTAGAAATGATTTAGTCCATCTCCCTCATTTCATAAGTGAGCTCTCAGGACCACACAGCTCATTAAGGAGCACCTTAGTAGGACACACTCGTGGTTTCTCTTGCACTGAATGAGCCCAAGGATCTAGACACCTTAGGTCAGTTCTGCCTTCAACTTCAAGCTGGAGAAAGTGGCTCTAACACTTCCTGACCAGATGAGCCCCAAATTATTAGCCACTTGGATCCTCAGCTGTCAGAAACTGTTCAGGCCGTGCTCAAGAACCACAAGGAAATCTGCACGAGTAGGATGACTGGTCTTCATAAGAAAAGACCTTTTGGTGAAATCCCAGCAATGTTCCAGGGCACGTATTTCACTCAGTCCCTTGGAAGAAAATAATGTCTGAAGCTCTCTTCAGGCACCAGGAAGGAAATAGAAGAATGGTGACATCTGGTGGCCAGGACTTGCTGTGCTGGATATGGATCCTGCAGATTCTAATCATAATAGATTGGCTTTGAAGCCAAGTTCCCACGGGTGGTTAATAATTGCACCACCTGCTTGCCTAGAGATTTCTGAAAGACATAAATCATTTAAACTTTGTGTACCTGCTGCTATAGAGAACATTACAGATGGTTACTATTTCAGAATGTTTTTTATAAAAAATATGTGTGTATGGAGAAATAAATCATTGTATACACATATATGCATTTTCTGTATTTGTATTACATATTCTATTTATTTACATAAATAATATACCTGCAATAACTTTGAGAGAAATTAATACTATTCAATGGTTTTTCCACAGAATTAAGATTGTAGTTTATATTAATAATTGCTAAAGGACACTCCTTGTAGACATGAAGATGCTTACTAGGATGGAGTTATATATTTCATCATGTCCTCTCAAGAGAGTTCATTACAAACTTAGAGAGGAAGAAAATATCACAGTGGGATTGCAATAGTGAAAGCCCTAGCAGCTGATGGTCAAGGTCATGCATACTTCGTGAACAGAGATTCATCTTCAGCATTTCCACCACTTGTGAACAATGGGTGTTAGGTTATAAGAAGAAAGATGTTTGGGATTATTCCTTAACAATGCAACAGTGTCTGCTGGCATTGCTAAATCAGCTCTAACTCTATTGTTCCACTTCTTCTCATACATTTGTCCCATGCACAGTACTTTAGATAATTGCTCAATTAAAAACAGAAAACACAGCTCTGCTCACATAATCAAGTACAGTCGGCCCTCGGTGTCTGTGGAGGATTAGTTCTAGGACTCCCACTCCATAGCAAAATCTGCAGATGCCCAAGTTCCTTCTAATAAACAACGTCCTACAGTCGCCCTCCCCTATATCTGCAGGTTCTGATCTGCAGTGGATTGAATCCATGGATACTAAACCTGCAGTTACAGAGGGCCGACTGTGCATTGTTTTCAGCATCTCTTACTAAGCTCTATGTGAATTATACTTATCCTCATAACGAATCAGAGAGCCCATTTTTCTATACCCATTTTATAGAAAAAGAAGCCAAAACTTAGGAAAGGTAAGTAATATATCCACCAATAGGCACTATTGATGAGGGTCAGAGAAAGAATTGACTCCAAAGCCCAGAACCTTTCTACTTTACCATGCTGCCCACTCCAGACAACCAGGAAGAAATGAAGATCAGGGCAGAAACTACTCTGAAGAATACACTAAATACTGAAGGGAATATTTAAAGTACTATACACAAATCACTTTTCTTAATCTATTCAAATTGTATAAAAATTATAAGCAACAAGGTAACAATTATGTATGTGCTATAGTTTGGATATTGTCCTCTCCAAATCTCATGTTGAAATTTGGCTCCCAATGTTAGAGGTGGGGCCTGACAGGAAGTGTTTGTGTCATGGGGGTGGACCCATTGCAAATAGATTGAAACCCTCCCTGGGGTGGGGGGAGTGAGTGAGTTCTCACTGTTAGTTCCAGAGAGAGCTGGTTGTTAAAAGGGGCCTAGCACCTCCTCTCTCTCTCTCTCTCTCTCTCTCTCTCTCTTGCTTCCTCTCTCATCATGTGAGCTCTGCACAGCCAGCTATCCTGCACTTTCCACCATGAGTAGAAACAACCTGCTGCTCTCACCAGAAGCTGAACCCATGTCAGTGCCATGCTTCTTGTACAACCTGCAGAACCATGAGCCAAATAAACCTCTTTATAAATGTCCCAGCCTTTAGTATTCCTTTATAGCAACACAAAATGGACTAAGACAGTATGTAAGCCTTATACAGCTGAGACTCATGTGGTTCAGTCTTAGAACAGGTCTCTGTGAAATAAACAAATGAACTTTTTTTTCTGTCCAGGATCTGAACTCTCTTTAATGGCTTGATAAATTGTCCACTATGTAATCTTGGCGGAAGGTACAGCCTCTGATGGTAAAGGTAGCTGATTAAGTTTTAGGGCAGCACTGTTAGCAGTGGTAGCCAGTGACGGATGCCATGATGGTGATGATGTAAGCTGTGGCATATAGTGGTACAGATGGCAGTGTCTTCGCCTTACAGTTTTATAACAGGCTTTTAGAAGTTGTTTCTTAAATGCATGTCTCTGAGCCTGACTCTCCACTTTTCCTTTAAATAAATTCATTTTCTCCTTAAATCGATTAGAGTAAGTTTCTGTTGCTTGGAGTTAAAGTAGCCTGTCTGATACAGACATTAGAATTAAAAAGATCAGACCCTGAGGCAAATAGAAGAAATCAGGGATAGGTTATCTAGTCTGACTGAGACAGGGTTGAAACCCCAACTTGTTTAAAGGATTCTGATGCAGGCAGTCTATGACATACAGTGGCAAAAGTTTATTAAATTATCAACTGTATTCGCCTAGAGTAATACCCATTGAAATCAAGCTTTTGGGTGACCAAGTGGCAGCTGAGAAACCACCTTACAGTGGGAAGTAAAGTGGTTGCTTTTTATGGAGTTAGACAGCTTAAAGAAAGAAAATAATGAGCTCAAACTTCTAAATTCTCAGCTCAAAGTACATATAAACCAGGGATTTTTGTTTACTTCTGAAACAAACAACAACAAAAAATGACAATAAAAAGGAGACTTCTTACTTTTTGCAGTTGACAACCAAGATAGGTAAAAACCAAAAACAAAGTTTGATCTTGTGGGTTGCTAGATTACAAAGTCACTTGAATTCACAGCCTAACCACTGTCTTATTTGAAACCAAGGGCATTGATTAGAACAGAGTAGGACAGTGATGATTGAATGGAGATACACAGGAGAATTCAGATAACTTTAGTGTACTCTACACCCCTCAACTCTATAGTGGCTTCCCTTGCCAAACGAAGGCAATGGTGAAGTTCTTGCTACCTTGATTAATATCCTGTAATGACGTAGCCTGAGGGTGTTGCCGTGAAACCTCACACCCTATTCCAGACCCTCCCTCATTTTCTCTCAATACAGAGTTGGATACCAGCATGCCTCAAGAGGCCAACTGAAAAGGCAGACTCTGAAGGGAAAGACTTGAGTTGTGAGATTTTGCTAATTCATATAAGCAAAAATCTGGAGAATACATGTGGAGACAGATTCTGAGAATGCTAGACCAAAGAAGGAAAAATATAGCTTTAGATCAAGCTGAATTTATTGATATGTAGGAGTTACCAAAGATTCTAGACTCAATGTGCTCACTTGAGCAGTTGGGAGTAGTACTAAGCATCTGCTTAGTTGGCTGCTGAAATCTAGACTCCTGGGGACTGGTGTAAATAATGATGCAGCTGGTGTACATGTAAGGCTTACTGGGTGCCAAGCACTGTTTAAAGTGCTTTCAGACATTAAATTATTTAATCCTAATAAAAAACCTATGAGATATGTAGTATCATCCCCATTTATAAAGAGGAAACTGAGGCATATACAGGTTCGACAATTTCCCACATGCATCTTAGAGGTGGCAAAGCTCAGAGTCAAATCAGATACCCTGGTTGTAGAGTCTGGGCTTTTAAGGTCTGCATTAAGTTCTTTGTATGAAAGCGAGATGCCAGGAATACCTTGGTATTATGTAGAGGGTGAATCCAAGAATTTAAGAAAATGCTCCAATACATGTACCAAGTGTGACCCACTTATCCATACCAATCGCATGTTCCCTAAATCCTCCAGAAGACATTCTGTGCTCACCTCAGAACTGAGAAGACCACTGGGGAGGGGAATGACAGCATTTTTGGCGAGCACTGTAATGGCTTTTCTCTGAAGGCCACACCTCATAATAAAGAGCTGTGACCTTCACTCGGTTCCCAAACCTGCTGTCCATCAACCTTAAGCCCCTTGAATAAAAGAGAGACTGGACACTTGCTGCAGACACCATGCGTGGCCAACCAAAAGCCATTGCTAGTCCTAGCTCCTTTCCTACATCCCACTTAGAAGTCTGCAAAGCGAGATATTTGCTTTCTCAGCCTCTATTCCAGTAGTGCTGGGGGATGGGGAAACATGTGACCCAGTTCTGGCCAATGAGATCTAAGGGGAGGTCTGCTGAGGGATTCTGGGAAAGATGTTTGTTTCCTTTTAAAATTGGTGCAGGAGGAGGTGGGTTCTTCCCCTGGCCACCCTTGGTCTTCCTGCCTTTGAATGAGGTCATGAAGGCTGGAGCTGCGGCAGCCACCATTCAAACATAAGGTATAAGCTCAAACTGCAAAGCCACTTGGATGGTGCAGTACAGAATGATGAAAAGTATCTGGGCTTTTGAAGAGACATTCCCAGCAACTTCATAGCTCCAGGCATCTTGTTGTACAAAAGAAACAAATCCCTACTTGTTAGGATATTAATGCTACACTTTTCTAACACCTGTAGCCTATCCATTTCTAAGTGATAAAGTAACCCTTGAAGAAGGACCCAGGATAACACCCACCGGTATGGTCTATGTGTCTTCCAACAATCAGAAGAATATCAAAACAGCCTGTATTCTTACCCTGTGTTTCTTGAAAACTTTGAACAGAATCCAAATACATTTATATGATTTACAGCAATACATTTTTTTTAAAATCCCCTCTCTCTTTCTATCTGCTTCAGTCACATGGCACAGCTGCTCCAGAGCGTCTCACTGCATAGGTCCCCAGTCCTCCCTTTCTCCCTTATCCCTCTCTATGGCATCTACCTTTACCATACAGACTCCCTGGCTTCTCTCCAGCAAAAATGATGGGGGAGTAGGGGTGTGTGTCACTACAAAATGCCTTTTGGTGACTTCTAGTACTCCCATGTTAATAATTATTATTCCACCACACATCCTTTTAACTTTGTTTAAACTTTTCTTACTGTTGCTTATAATGGACATTTCTGTATTTCAGATCCTATTACTCACTGTATTTCATTTTTAAAGTAAAGATGGCTTCTTTTGGAAGACAACTTGATCTCAATATGAGTCAAATCACATTTGAGAATGTCAAATGTTCACAAACTGCCCACCCCTAGCATATATTTTTAAAATAATGATAATGCTTAAAACAACATTACATGTAAAACCATGGGAGCAAGGTTTATTTCTACAGATTATATGAATGGCCCTTTATTATTAAATACAGCTGTGGCAAATTACCTCAAACACAGTAACTCAAAAGGATACAAGTTTATTATTTTACAGTTCTGGAGGTCAGAAGTCCAGAATGAGTCTTAAGGACCAAAATAAATTTTCCACCACAGCTGGTCCCTTCTGGAGACCATCAGGGAGAATCTGTTCCTTGCCTCTTCTAGCTTCTAGAGCGGTGGTACTCCTTGGCTCCTGGCTGCGTCACCACTCCAATCTCTCCTTTTGTCTTCACACTGTGGCCTTCTTGCTGCCCTCTTATAAGGCTCCTTGTGATTATGTTTTGGATCCACCCAGATAATCCAGGATAATCTCTCCATCTTCAGATCCTTAACAAATCCAGGCAAAGTCCTTTTATCCATGTAAGGTAATGTTCACAGGTTCTAGGGATTAAGTCATGAACATCTTTGCAGATCATTATTCAGCTTACCAGTCTGCCCTGTGGACTCCAAAGGTTCATGTTTCTTTCACATCAAAGTACATTCACCCCTTCTCAATAACTCCAAAAGTCTCAACTTATCACAGCATCAACTCAAATTCCAAGTTCTCTCTGAATATTATCAGTTCAAATGTCCCAAATCACTTCATTTAAATCACCTAAATAAAAATGGGTAAGACTCTGGGGATGATCCATTTCAGAGAGAAATTCCTCTCCATCTGTGGACCTGTGAAACTGGAAAACTAGTTTTTCTCCCAAAATACAATAGCAAACGGGCATAGGATAAGAGTTAGAAACATTCCCATTGAAAAAAGGAGAAAATGAAAGGAAGAAAGGCATCACCAGTCCCAAGCAACTTAGAAATCCAACTGTGAAAATTCCATTTCAAGGAATGGGATTAATGCTCTGTGGCTCTTGGCTTCACTCTCTATCCTCTCAATCATAATTCCTTTTTCATGAAGAGTAGCACATGTTGTCACCTAAGTAGTTTTATCAGCCTGTTTCCTGCCTGACAATTTTGTGAGTCCAACAGCCTTTTTAAATTTCATCTCCCCTCTGTCCCTTTCTGACCAAGCTGGCAGTGTTTCTGGCAATATAACATCATCAAGAATCTCGTGGGTCTCCTATGTATGTCACCGAGATTCACTCCATTAGACAAGGGGGTCTTCCACAGATCCTTCCTGGATAGTTCCATGAGAGGGCTAATGGAATCCATGAGTCATGTTTAATCTCTTCAAAGAGCCCTCTGTGTGATAGAATACTGTGACATTTTGTTTCCTCTCAGACACTAGCGACAGATTGTCCAGCCACATTCTTGGTTTTCTCTCCAGGGCACACTTTCCTAATAGTAAATCTTGTCATTTTATCCCCTTTTTCAATCTGGAAAGGCTGAGAATTTCCCAAATTATGAAGTCATGGTTCCTTTTGCTTAATAATCCTTTCCTCAATTTATCTCTTTCTTCTCACATTTACTATAAGTAATGAAGAATAAACCAGATTGTACCTTCAACACTTTGCTTGGAACTCTCCTCAGCTAAATGTCCAAGTACATTGCTCACCAGTTCTTCATTCCACATAAATATATAATGAGATTCAGCTAACCTTTCAGCTATTATATAATAGCATCCCCTTTCCTCCAGTTTCCAATAATATGTTTCTCATTTCTTCCCAAGCCCTCACCAGCAGAGTCTCTAACATCCATATTTCTACTAACGGTCTGTTCAAAGCAAGCCAGGCCTTTTCTTCCATGTTCCTTAAACTTCTTCCAGCATCTGCTCACTACCCAATTCCAGTGCCACTTCCACATTTTCAGGTGTTTGTCACAGCAGCACCCCACTTCCTGACACCAAAATCTATCCTGGTTTTCTATTGCTGCTGTAACAATTCACCACAAACCTGGTGGGTTAAAACAACACAGATTTATTCTCTTACAGTTCTGGAAGCCAGGAGTCTGAAATCAAGGTGTTGGCAGGGCTGCGTTCCTTCTGAAGACCTCAGAGGAGTTTCTGTTTTCCTGCCTTTTGGAGGAAGCTTTTGGAGGCTGTTCTCAGAAGCTGTTTGGGGGTACAGTATTCAGCCTTTCACAGGCCCTGACTCTTCATGCCTCCTTAAAACCATGCCCATTGTCATGTAATGTTACAGTGTCCCCTCTGTGGGGATGTGGTGTCTTCCCTACCCTTGGATTCTGGGCATGACCTTGTGACTTGCTTTGGCTAATAGAAGAGGCAAAAGTGATGCTCTCAGGGATCTTCTAAATTTCCTCCTGCTCTCTTGAGCATTGACACTGTTATGAGAAGAGATGCTTCCATCAGTCTAGCGCTGCGATCCCATGAGATGGATTAGGAGTACATGGAGCAAAGCTGCCCCAGCCAAGCCCAGCTCAGCGTGGATCTCTAAACTGCTCTGCAGACAGAAGACTAAGCCCAGTTAAGAGCAGATAGTTCCTACAGTAACCATCTACTGTGTGAGAAATAAATGCTTGTTGTTTAATGCCATTGACAATGGTTCATTATGCAGCAAGACAATTCTTTTATTTGCACAATAACTTTAAGGCCTAAGGGAAAACTACCACTGTCCATACAATTGTTCAGAATATCTAGAGTCCTGTGAATGTAAACACATACTTCATTTCATTTTATGATGTATCAGACTTAATTTTTAGTGTCTTGTAAACACTGCTTTCAAAGAAAATATCATCTGGCTGAAGAAAAATTTTTTCTGAGCCACGGAAAAATCAGAGAAGACAGAGTTTTAAAATACAGGGACCACATTCCTTGGAATATCATCAACAGAAGATTGATTTACAAGGGAGGGTGTTTTCGGAAAGGGGCTGTAAAGAAAACCCTACGGTATTGCACATAAACCCTTTGCCCTGATTTACAAACTTTGCAATTTAGAAAGGGTTTCTCAAAGTGTGTTCTTTGCAACACTAGTTCAGAAGTTTCTTCATTGCCATTCGGGGGTGTGTGTAGCAGTTATGTACTGACAGCTGATTGTACACAACTCTTCCCGACTTGTCAGTGACATCAGGTTGATAGTTAGTAATGAGCCATGGTGGGAATTCTTACACCAGCGAAATCCTGCATCAGTTACGGATGTGTGCACTGGGCCGTAATAGAAAGTGTATTTCTTACACCGGGTCATGGTCAGAGGCTCTGACAGCCTTGGCTCTCACAGTGATTGAGTAAACTTCAACTCCCCACAGCACTAACAATCTATTTGTGTAAAACCTTTCTGCCCCTGGAAGCAAGGCTTGACACAGTGGCAAAGCAAATGGTGTCACCACGCAAATTAATTTGGAAACAGAGGCATTTTTCTGTGGACGTTTCTGCCATCGGTGTCCAGGTTCCTGTGTTCTCTTTGTCTTCTCTCTGGCTGTAGGAGTG
>VBSM01003200.1:13587735-13614631 GCA_008086735.1 Cheirogaleus medius
GGGGTGATAATTCATTCTAATGTTTCAAGCTATGACTCGAAATGAATGGGAAAAGAGTAGGTATTCAAGAATGGGAAAAGAATGGGTATTTTGCCTGCACAACTTTAAAAGATGTCGATGGTCCCTGCTGCCCTGTTCTCAGACCACGCCATATGCCCCCACAGTGCCTTTCTTCAGTGAAGTGGGGGACAGGTATTGGCCTTGAACCATGCTGGTGGCCCATGTCTGCAGCCACTTTCATGGTAATTTGAGAGGCCTTATGCTCTAGAAAAATTTACCTGCTCAGCTGGGCTGGGAACTACAAAAGAAGTAAATCAAGTTGGCATTACTAATGAAGGTTGGAACAATCTCTGAGCCAGACAAGAATCTTAAAAATCTACTTATGTGCATTTACTCTCGTGAGGAGGCTGAGATGCTGCTCTTCTTTGAGTTTCCCATAGTTTGACGAAAAACAGCACATATTTTGACAAACATACTCAACTTTTGCCTTGGCTTTATGACTTTCTCTGCATTCCAAGCCTCAGACATATTAGACCATCAGAGCTTTTCCCTGGACGTTTTACTTGAGTTCCCCACTTTTGCTGTAGCAGAAGTTTAAACAGGAGCACTAGGTAGACACTGGTATGAAAGGAACCTTGCTAGAACTGTGTAGTGTAAGCCATTGCCATAGGCCTTAGTCAAGTCTCATTTCCTGTGCCCCCTCACCCCCACACACAAGGATGGCACTGGCAAGACTTTAAGCACACCTCAACCTGCAGAACCTCATTATTTGATTTGATCTGACTTTAGTTACTCTTGCCTAAATAGTTCTGTAGATGCAGTATAAAATTGAGCTTTCACCCACCCCCACAACTTCCAACCAGAGTGCTGCCATTGAGCCGCTCCCGCCACCCCCCATGGGAATATATTGGAGGCCACTGGTGTCAGTGCTCCCAGGCAGCAGCACTTAGCCAAGAAGAGCATGAAAAAGGAACAACAACCACTGAAATTCTAGTAGTAGTCATAGTTAATGCTACATACCAGGCATAATTCTGGGTGCTTTACTCACATTAAATCCCCAAACTCCTCTGAAATAGATGCTATTAACATCATTTTACAACTGAAGAAAACTGAAGTTAAGTAACTTGCTCAAGATCAGAGAGTCATGGTGGACCCAATTCCGGACAGATTGGCCAATGGACAGAGAGGCCCAAAGGTCCCTTCTCATCCTGTCCTTGGCTGTCTCTCCTAACTCTTCCTGACCTGAAGTTGCAACACTGTTTGTAGCTGCTTTTGCACAACCTCTTCCCTTCCGCATGGCCCATCAAGGGAGTTGGAATGCCACTGACTCTGTCTGAAGTTATATTTTAAGAGATAAATCACCTTTAAACTTTAATGTTTGACTTTTATAGTAAAAAAAAAATCTTACCATGCATCTTACAATGAATTACAATAATTGTTATGGTATGTGCTAAAGTCAAAAGCCACTAAAATAACAATAATGATCACAGTATACATTTAGTTGCTTGTAAGCCCTCAACAACATTAAACTTTACCTGAACCCTGTACTCCTGGAAAACAGCAACAGTTAAGAAATCCTCCTATTTTCTTATTTTCTGAAATCCCTCACCCTTTTGTCTTCTAGAAAACTGCAGCTAGAAAGAACCTCTTCCTCCTACCAATAGATAAGACTTGGCTACAATCTTCCTGACAATTCCCTTTTGCCTAATTCTATGAAACCCCAGATTCCCTTTTTTCCCTTTGAGATTCCTCATTAATGAATATTTCCCCTATTGCAATAGGCTGAATAAAATGATCTCCTTAATTGTCCACTGCATTTTATCTTTGACAGTTCTGTGCCATCACTCAGAAAGACTGGACCTTTCCCCCAAGTCTTTGGGTCCTCCAATCCTCATTTGCTCATTCCTGACTGCCAGGTGGGGGACCCAACTGTGATTCTGACTCCCGATCATGTGCCCAAGACTCTTGTCCATTAGTAGCATGGTAAGAACTTGATCTAGCTTCGTTCTGAGTCCTTCCTTGATTTCTACTGCCAGCTTCTTTTGGTTTTATGGTCTGACCATTTGTGATCCCTGTAAATGGGTTGACAGCTTATAGAGATCTTCTCCCTGCTTTATGACAGACGACAATCTGCTTGTTACTCTTTTCTATTTGTCTATTTTGCGCTTAAATCAATTAAGAATTCATACCCAATGGGAAGAGAAAATTTCTTTGATGTGAACCAAGGAGTTTTGTATTTCTGTGTTTATGCTTGACTCATGGCTAAAATTTTAAAATTGGAGCTATGAACTCTTTATCTGTATCTGTATGTATATGTCTGTGAGTTTGCAGTGTTTTCCTACCTCCAGATGGCATTACTAAATTAGATTATTAAGTGCCTTAAAAGTGCTCTATTCTGATTGGCTTAGAAATAAATAAGTGCTTACATAAATTGAATGTTCCTAAAATTCCTAAGTATGATATGGAATGGCTATGTCTTTGGGTCTATTAATAAACATGTTCATTTTTTGTCACCGTAAGAAGTTGAACTAAAGGAAATGTGCTTTTCTTAAGCAAAAAAGAGAGTAGTTTTGTCCTAATGTAAAACGACTGGTTGTTCTAGAATGAGAGAGAGAATAACTTAGGACAAAGCCTAAGATATATAGATATAGAGCATTGTAGAAAGTTTACAGAAATGGAATTTTATTTGCCATGGTCAAAGCTGGCCAATTATGCCAGCTTATGACTTATTTATAAGATTTTCAAAAAAATATTTATTAACAAGTATTATACTGATGCAAAACTAGAATTTGGCTCTCTTTGTTAAAATGACAAAATTTTGTTATATTATTGGTCTGTTCTTAATAAGGGACTGCAAAATGTTATTCTTATGTTCTGTGTAATCTGCCTAAATTACAAAGATTCTGTGTGTTAAAAGACTAATTTACTGCACTTCATGTTGACTTTGTCATATCCTTGATTATTTAAAAGTACAAAATCTTCCCACTTTTGAAAGAGATAAGTTAAGGTAAGGTTGATTACCATCATGTTACCTCCTACATTTACTTCTTAAATCTGTTATTGTCACTTTGATGAAATTGATAGTCAAGTATTATTCTCAATAACCCATGATCATATCTTGACCAACGTTAAAATCTCCTGACAACTTTTGATATTTTTCCTTTCCTAAATTGAATGCAAAATTATACTTTTCATACCTAAGCCTGCATTTTAGATTTTCCAGAGGGTCCCTGGAAATTCACAAGGGAATTATTTTTGGTTTTTTTTTACCTCGTAAAAAGAGAAGGTCTAGAAATAATCAGGTTTATTTGATTTGTTACTATTGATGAGTTGCATGGAAAGCATTATCAAATCAGAAAAGATACATAATCTTCACTAGTTTAAATTTGTATGGGTAAAATGTGACTAATATAAATATTCTGAAATTATATGCTATATGGGAAGTTCCCAGAGCATTGTCAAAGTCCTCGTTGTCCACGATATATTTCTATTGCTTAGAGTCCTGGTGCTACTTTGCCTGATAGGAGACAACAACAGTCTAGTATTGTCGGTTATCATTTCATTTATTTGTTTTGGTTTCCATGCTAATGTGGTTACAATTTTACTTCCTTAATTTGAATCTATCATCATTTAGGCCAGTGGTTTCCAAGTTGGGTTTCTCACTTGCCTATACAGTATTACTAGCATATAGATGTTTAAGACTTACTCCAGATTTACAGAATCTCTTTACTTGATGTTCTCAACATATTTTTTGCAGTGTTCTAACTATGTGCTGAATATTCATGGTGTACTATGTCTTAGGATTATTATATGCCATATCTGAAGATATATTTCTCTGTAAAGATTACATTTATCCATTTATACAAACCATATGTATTATCCACTCTTCTTTGAAAACAGGATTAATCATTATGTTTATAGTTATTTTGTCTAAAACATGTTTTGGATTGACTTTATGAGTTTTGCACACCATGGAAACATCAAAATTTCCTTGTCAGTTACATTATTCTTATAATAAGCTCTCATTAGATCTTTCACCGTTGAAAATGATCGGTAACAAATTCACCACAATCATTTTAAGTCTTTTGTCATCTACAGATAAATTTTGCTTTACTCTGATGCTTCCCTGAAAGGTATTGCAATTAACTACAGGCCTGAGTGGTTTTTCTTCAACAAATAACGATCTCAGAGCCCTGTGGAAAACAACTTTGTGAGGTAGTTTTGGGCATAGACTTCTGAAGGTCTTGCTTAAACAACTTAGAGACCATATCCATATCAGTGGACTGAGTCAGGATTTCCAGAATTTCAGTCAAAAAACAGATGAGATTGTTACTGAGCAATCAATGAACTCACTGCCCAATGTGTATAGTAGCCAATACCATGGCACTGGCATTTGAGAAAAGAGAAGCTTTCTTGCAAGTCCATAGGGAAAATGCTCAAATCTGTCTCCCTGAGCTGGTAGCTGGATTGGGTTTTATAAGCGTAGGGTAATGAGGTGATCTGATTGGATCTTGCAATGGAGCGATGCCAGGAGGCATCTTCCTACTGGGCCATGCCATGGGGTGATGCCAGGGATTGATCTGATTGGATCCTGGATCCTGCCACGCCCTGTCTGCTTATCAACTCAGTCCCTGCTCCTCAGTCCAGTCTGAGCATTTAGGTTCTGCCTATGGTTGCACGCATGGTTCATCTGGGCATGTTCAGGTTATGTGACCTTCAACTTAGGGATCTATGGCAACTGAAAAACAACTCACAACTTTGTTACGTAAAAGTTGTGCCAGATTAGTCTGGTGTGGTTACAAATCCTCCCCTTTTTATGTCCATTCCTCAATCTTAAGGGAAAGGAGCAATGACCATTCTAGCTACTTCCTTCTGATTAGGGATGTAGACCTTGGTTAGAGGGATGAAATTGTTTAGCACTTTGCTATAGGAGTTCCCTGGTATCAAGATCACATTTTAGAATGAGTTGCTTTGACCTGGTCCTGACAAAGGCATAAAGAGTTAGCAACCTAAGCATTATTTGTTCCAGAGAACAAGGGAAAACTTAGATTTTATAGCAAAAGTTGCTTCCCAGGTTCCCAATCAAGTCTGTTTATGCAAATGAAGAATTGAAACTTGAAACCAGCTCTGACTGGTTCAAGTGAGCCTTGAAAGTCCCACAGATAAAAAGATGCAGGTTTTCAGGGAACTCCGAGTATGTGTGTGACCCCTAGTCACCAAATGGCTGCTTGGCTGTATTTTAAATTTGGGCCCAATTATCCAGTCAGTATCCATCTAGAATGATGGGCTCAAACTTGTCAGCAGACAGCATCACATTCCACATTCCGGGTCCATCTGGTCTCACACGGGGATCCTACTGTCAGAACAAGGCCAATTGAACAACGAGAGCCATTCACTTATGAGAGGCACTCAGGTACCTATTAAATTTGAACCACAGTCTCTTGAGTTAAGTTGGTTCTGGTTTCTGGCTGAAGTGAGTTGAAAGTCTCAAGGGTTTGGGGAAGCAAGATCCTGGTGGAGGTCTCTTAGAGACATCTGTGAAAACAGGCTAGGACAATTAAAGAGAGGCCAAATGCTCAGCCCAAATATGAGGAGGATCATTAAGACTCATAGGTTGGAACACAGGAGGAATCCTATATGGGGGAAGGCAACTGAAAGTAACTGGAAATTAGAAATTTAACTCAGTAAGTCCAACCAGGAAGCTTTCTGAAGGTGTCCCTCTAGAGATTTAGTTAGCTTTAAGACCTTGGGTGCTCCCAATCCACCCTGACTGGAAGTATTTACCCAGGTACAGCAGCAAGTGTTAGCAACAGTACCAACATCACCCCGTGCAGTGGGGCGATCGTCTAAAGCAAATGGTTGTCTAGGACCACACAAGCAAGGGAGTCTAGGGACCTCTGTCGTACCCTGGTGGCTTGGGCAGTGAAACAGGAAATTCGTTAATATCGCAGGAAGGGTTTCTGACCATATATCCACTCCAAGCAGAACCTAGCCCCAAACCAGGAACCCAGAAACCTTCCTAATCTAGTAACCTCACTAGAGTTAATCTCTTCGAGTAAATCACATCCTTGAAAGTGTCCCCAGCTCTAACCTAAGGGGCTATTGCTGGTATCCGATTGTGCCCCCATACTCTCACGTAGCTCTTAGAGAGCAGGATGGGTAACGTTGGCGAGGCTAACTGAATAGAGGGGAATTTGGGTAAAAGATGTTTCTGTGGCCAAATCTCCTGGCAAGGATAACTCAAGTATTATTTCCCCATCTTTGGGAGAGAGAAATATGGGCCTGGCAGGTTTCTAAGTCCCTTCCTTGGAGGTGGCTGGGGCCAACAGAATAAGCAAAAGCAATGACTGCCAGTGAGGGGGTCGTAGTTGGAAAGGGATAGTTAAAGATTAGGGACCACCATGGGTTTGTGGCTGCGCAGATTATCTGGATGAACTCAGAACTCCGGGGAGGGAGCACGGAAAGCCTGCAATGCTAAGAAGGAATAAAGAAAGGGCCTTGGGCCATGGTAGGCTACATGCCACACTAATCTTTGTCAACTGGGCCTTTGTTGTTTCGTTAGTCTGTTCCACCAGCCCAGAGGGCTGTGCATGGTAAGCACAATGGAAATGTTGGTATTAATAAGTAGGCCAAATTAATTTGCCCTGTAAAATGAGGTTCCTCAATCCTTAGGAAGCTCTGGAGAGACTCCCCATGTTGGTAAATTTTTCTGATAGGGCCATGGCAGGGCCTGTCGACAAGGGAAGGCTTCAACCCAAAGCAAAAATATGCAAACCATAACTAGAACATGTTGGCATCCTTGAGAGGCTGGGACCTGAATAAGATCTTGTTCCCATACCTCAAAGGGACCTTTTGGTAATGGGAAGTGGCCCATAGGGGCATGTAATGGTTTTCCCAGTATTGTATTCTGTACACATGTAATGCAGATCCCAAGGTTGTGAGTGACCTAAAAGCACACTTGCTGTGTGTATAAATACTGGCCATTTTACCTTTGGCTTAAAGCCATGTCCTAGTAAAACATGCAGTTCTGCTTGTCAGGCAGACCTGCATCAGGAGAGGTAAGTACATTGGCAGGATTAAGCATGTTGCACCAGGTGATGGTAAGATAGGGTGAGGATGAAAAGGGAACCTTGTAGTTTGCTAGGCAGCTTGTGATGTGAATTGAGGACAGCCTTGACGAGTAACACAGACAGTGACAGGTGACCCCATAGCTATCTTCTCTGTGGCTTTCACCAAGGAAGAGATGACATCGACTATTTTAAGACAAGGGGCAAGTTCCCTGAGCAATATAGGGTCTAACTGCTGACCACAGTATCCTATGGGTCTAATTTGTCCCCAGTTCTGATACCTAATTCCCCTAGTTGTTAGTTATAACCAAATATTGGAGGAAATTAGGACAATTCAGGATCTAGCCCAGTCTACAGGCATGTGACAAGGACCTGAATACAACGCATAGGGTTACAATCTAAAGTGCTTTTGCTTTCTTTAGAAGCATAACTTTTTCTGTCCCTTTCAGAAAGGAAATCTCAGATTTACATAGAACTTCTTGAGGCTAGGAAACCAAAGCAAGGCAGGCTTTAGTTTTTACCTATAGTCTTAAAGTTCTTGGGCCTGTCAGGAAGTTATAGTTTTTACTCACTCCTTGTAATGTTGGGAACTCTTGAAGCCAGGCATTTTATGCTCATTCTTAAATATGACATTTCAATCCAAACCTTGGTAATATAACCAATGTCTCCAAAGTTTACTTCCAGCTAAGGAAGTCCTGGTTACATGAATGTTTCCATGAAAGAGTAGATTTTTACTGAACTTATATAAATAAAATAAGAATACTCATGAATAGTTTCTGAAGTTTGGAGGAATCAAGTAGGGAGAAAAAAACAAATGCTTCCACCGTTGTTCACAAACTATTTCAAACTATAGATACCTATGACAGAAAAATTTCCTTGAATCTGGAAAACAAAACATTTAAGTCATAAAAATTATCCTTATCAATTGCTTAATTTCATGTAATTAAAAATTTTATTTTGCTCAGTATTGATTAGCAATTTTGGACTATAGATTATTGCAAATGCCTCCAGAAAAGAAGTTAAAACAATAACTGTGGATGACATAAGCCCAGAACAACCATAGTCAAAGATCTGATGAGAATTTATAATTGACAAGGAAATGTAGGGTATTTCTTTGGCATACAACCATTTAACACAATAATCATAATCATGACTGCTAATACATATCACAGCATATTAGAATTTTAGGACTCTCATACAATTTCACACATTTTAATGACATACTTACACAAATATAATTTAAAGGAAGTTAAATACCATTCCTTATTTGAATTCCTATATTATTTACCAAATAACCCTAATCATTTAATATGTCTACAAGATGAAAAATACACCCTTTGAGGCTCTCTGGGGAGCCCACCTGGAAAATTTCAAAGTTAATCTTAGGCCAAAAGGCTTAATACATGATTTTGATCCCAAGAAAGCCTGCCAAAGATATCAAAAGATCCAAAGTGCTTTCTTCAACGGAATCATAGATCCATGCTAAATGATAGTTATGCATTTATCTGAAATAGTCATCAAAAGACTTCAGAAAGTCACATGGATGTAAAAACCTTAACCTTTTTAAAGCTGAGTTTTCCTAAGCAGTCAAAACCTAATAAAGACAACATGAAGCACAGGGCATTATCTTGATAAAACAACAGAATCTTTGTTTCCTAGGCCAGTTACCTTGAGCAGGGAACACATTTAGTAACAGTTTAGGATGTCCTGGTTACATGAAACAATTCAGACACATTAAGAAAAACCAAGAATACCAGATCAACTTGTACTGGAGTTAAACTTTGCTTTTCAAGACCTTCAAGATAAACCTGAAACCGGGGAAACTAGACAGTTCTCAGGAAAAAATGTAGCAGAAGTAGAAACTTGTTCATAATTCAGAGAATGGGTGTTAAAGAAACAGATTTCAGAATTAAAATTAAAACATCTTGTAATGTTACTAAGGGTAAATTCACATTTTAGAAGCCTTGTTGTTTTAACATAGGAGGCCACGTTTTTAAGTTCTGTATCAGTGCATTCTAACATCAAAGTTTACTCCTTAGAAAGACTGTTACAAATAATTTCTTTTAATTTTAGCCAACTTTAATCACACCCAATATTTCCTTCATAAGTTCCTGTTTATGAACTTTATCACGACTTATGTAGACCATGTACGACATGCTTGGACTTCCTGCTTTGCCCTTATCCTTGCTCTTAAAAAGCCATTAATTTTATTGTAGGACAAAGATTTACAACACAAGATTCTTTCTCATACACAATTATTATTTCTTCATATTTATAACTTTCTTCACATCTCTTTCTCTCCTACTTACTGGTTCCTTTCTTGCTTCTATTTCCTTCCTAAAGCCATTATTTTGAACCTCCCTTTATGTAACCTCTGAATTAGGCAAAATTATTCTTTTTCTCATAAGGAACACATTTTATGTCTCCTTATAAGTTTTTTTCTTATTAACCACACCTTAGTTTTTGGCATATTTTATATGTAGAATTATATATTAGTTAGGATTTTTAACTCTTAGTAACCTTAAATTTCATTAAAAACATAGGAAGCACAAAATCTTGAATTGCCTGTCACATGCTGGTATTTTATATATGAGTAATTTTATAATTTAAAAAACATGTTTCCCTATAGCATAATTTTATATGTATTTATGTTCTGGCAAGTGTTAACAGCTCATGACCCAGGAAATAGCCGGGAGGCAAGTAGAGAGTCGGAGAACAGTCTTTATTCGGCCTGCACCCTCAGCTGTCTTCTGCTCTTCTGATCCCCCTCCCTTGCTCTCCTCCAGTTTTTATACCCTTGGTAGGACTCAAAAAGCGTCCAATGAGCAACAAGCTTCAACATCCAATCAGCAATAAGCATTAACATCCAATCAGCAACAAGCATTAACATCCAATCAGCAACAAGCTATAACATCCAATCAGGAACAAACTTTAACATCCAATCAGGATCGCGCAAGCAGCGCAGCCGTGGAGGGGCCTATAGCGCTGCAGCGAGACCCAGAGCAGGAGCGGCAGGGAGGCCGCAGGCCCGCCTTCCCTGTTTTATAGACCCACACCTATCTAGTCTTTCTATTAAATTTAAGAAGCCAAAACCAAACATATTTGTGTTCAGCAATTTGGTTCCATTTTTACCTTATTTGCAGGTGGCCCAGACATTTAATAAATATCTATTATTTAATTAAGATTTCAAATTACATAAAAAATTTATTTATAGGTATTTATCTCATTTACCTTTATTTATTTATTTATTTATTTTTAGCAGTTTACCAAGATTACTTATGAGAACTGAGATATTAGACAAAGCTAGTCAGGATTTTAAATTACTTATCTGTTAACTATTTTATATAACTGCATGTCAGGCAAATATCTTCAAAATAAAACCTTAAAGTTAAGTAAGTCAGAAGACACAGCCATCCCCATCAAATCAACAATTTTAGACTAGTCCCATTCACCAAAAGATTACTAAGTCAGGTGAACTTGAAAAGCATTTGGGCTTATTTGCTTAATTTATGAGTACTCATTTCTTTGTACGTTAATGCGGTACCATAGACAAATATAACAAGACCAGTATATACAGACAGATGCAAATAATGATCTTGTAGCTTTAATTTTTAAAGCTTTAGCCATGGGTCAGGTAAAACTCACTGGTTTACAAAGACAGATTCAAACTGTACTCTGTCAAATTAACAATTTTAACTAAAATGTATCTGTTTCACATGGCTGAAGCTTATTATCAAATTTTGGGGGAAAACAAGGTAGCAAAGTGGGCAGTCAGAGTGTCAGGAAGGAGGGGTGACTAGTGGAGAAGGTTAGCTCCTGTGTCAATTAGAAAGCCCGTGAGTCTCCTTCCCACAGTCATCGTTACCCAGGGTTCCTAGATTGTAGAGGAGCCCCAAGTACTGTCATAGGGTCACTATTAGCAAACTTTGTGGCATCTGGTGAGCTGATTGAGGGGAAGCTTCGTCTTCTATTGCCAATGACCCCCTTGTTTACAATATGCACATTGATTCGACCCCAAGGGTGGACGGCCAAGCAGTGGGCACCCCAGGGGTCTTAATGGCCATTTATTTTCTCCAGCACATGCTTTCTTATGTCCTGGCTGGTCATGACCAAAAGCCCTAGTGAGCAGACTAGCTTGTCTCACATCTCGTTGTTTTTGCCCTTCCTGGACTTGATCACGGCTGTTAGGTACTTCAAAGGCAATCTTGACCAACTGGTAAATCAGCATCTCTAATCCCCCTTCAATTTTGCAGTTTTTCTCTTATATCAGGTGCACTCTGGCCAATAAAAGTCACATTAACTAGTCTTATGTTACCCGGGGGTTCAGGGTCGATGTCAGCATGTTGCCTGTATGTAGGCTTCGAAGACCCTCTCAAGAAAGGCAGAGGGTTTTTCTTTTGGCCTCTGTTGTACTTGTGTAGCTTGTGCCACTGTGCCACTGGACTCATTATTTCCTGACGATGTCAAACGCCTGATGCCAGGCTGCTTTCAGTTGTTAAATCACTTTTGTCAATAAAATTGTGAAAGTTGTGTAAGAACTGGAATGACATGGAAACCAGGGTTTAGCACTCACAGCCACTGGAGTCCTGCTACGGCTCCCAGAGATGCCCACTCTGCGGTGGGGCTGCCTGCACCCCCACATGTCAGCCTTCTCTGCCCACCGTGGTCCTCCCCCATACTTCCTGTGAACCTACTCTGCCATCCAGGAACAAATGTGAGTACAAACCGAATCAGGAGTTCAGGGTCAATTTGAGCCAAGATCTAACCTCACACACAAACAGGCCCCTCCCAGTGAGATGGCCTTGCCTTGGCTCCACCTTCTCTGGAATCTCTGGAATTAACAGTCCCCATTCTGGATGGAGGATTGTCTAAGACCGCCCTACACTGGGGAGGTGTTTCTGCGGTGTGGAACTTATGGGGATTCCTTCCCAGAGAATCACCAATGGGCCAGGTATCCCCTAATCACCTAGGAGGACCCCAAAGGGGCTGGAGGGAGCAATGTAAGTCCAAGGACCCTCATTTAAATACTTTTTTAACTAGGCTGTTGCTGCATCCATCAAAGTTTTTAACCTCTGCTTAAGCCAAATATTGCCACACAGATCAAAGCATGAACACATAGACAACCAGAACCAGACCAGAACTAGGCCAGAAACAGACAAGACCTGGGCCAGAAGTGAACCAGAATGTGACCAGAACTGGACAATAACACCGTGGGATTATGGAAACACCAACACCTTGGGACTCTAAACCAAGATTTGGGCCGGTAGTGAGCACCTCAGCAGCTACAACATTTTAGCATTGCCCTGATTTGGATGCTAACCCAAACTTGCCTCAAGACTCTAACCCAAACCTGATCCCCTCCCTTTAGGGTGGGATCCGAGTCTGTAATCCCAGGGAGTGAGTGGGACTCCAACCCACAATCCTAGTCCAAAGGTTGGGACTCCAGGCAGCTTTTAGGTGTAGATGCAAATTAATGAGGTTACTCATCCATGAAGCAGTTTCTTTTCTCAAAAGAAGTATCATTGATGGGCCTGAGGCACCACAACAGGGAGCAGGGGCCTCGCAGTCCAACAAACTAGTCTGGTGGCCACTCAAGGTCAACGAAGAAGGCCCACACAAGGCCAACAGGGCTGTAGTGCCTCAGGCAGTCCTTAGTCCCTTCATGGTCGCTAGAAGTGTTATCAAGCAATCAGTTGGTTCAATGCCTCTTGTGCACAGAAGCAATATCGCGGCACCAGCCTTTGAGAAAAGAAAAGCTGTATTGCAAGTCCACTGGCAAGGAGATAGGAGGAAATGCTCAAATCTGTCTCTTTGAGCTGAAAGTTGGGTCAAGTTTTACAAGCACTGGTTAATGAGGCATGATTGGATCTTGCAATGGGGTACTGCCAGTAGACATGCTCTGGATGGACCATGCCATGGAGTGAAGCCAGGGCTTGATCTGTTTGCATCCTGGATCCTGCCATGGGATGTCTGCTTCTTGATTCAACCCTCACTCCTCAGTTCAGTCTAAGCATTTAGGTTCTACCTATGGTTGCACACTTGGTTCACCTGGGCATGTTCAGGTTATGTGACCCTCAACCTGGGGATCTACGGCAACTGAACAACAACTCATGACTATGTTACATAAAAGTTGATCCACAAGTTCATGAAATTGCTAACCCAAGATGAAAAGGAACAAGAATTAAGTACATAATACTAAATAAACTTCTAGGGGATGATTGAGGTTTTTTTTGTTGATTATTGTTGGCATTTTAATGCTCTATTTTCTGGATATAAGGAACCCCTTAAGCTATCTTTCTCTTAAGCTGTCTATAACTTATAACAACTTACTAGATTATACTTATATAAACAAATGAAACATTTGTCTTTTTCTCCCTGCCTGACCCTTCTAGAATTCAGGAACTATAATATTAAGTATTCTCTTTCATGGTAATATAGTTATTTGAATAGATTCAATAATGATCTATCTTCCTTGTTAGCATGACACAACTGGATATATTGTTTATGCAATTGTGGTCCTGCCTGGAATGTCATATTTGAGAATGATGCTTGTTTAATCAGACATGACCAAACACTTTTAAAGAACAAAGGCTAACTTTATGCAGTCAGTTCTTACAAAGACCTCTCCGGAAAACTCTCCTCTATCTGGTTCATCAGGTTCCTAATATTATAGGTGAGTAAGAAAAGTCATTTCCTGGGAGACTCAGGAATCTTAGCATATATTGGGGACCCCAAGAAGAGTGGAATTCATTCAAATCTATAGCTACTGCAGGTGAGATCTAGTGCTGAATTCTTGGCTTGGTTTCCTAGCCTTGGGTGGCTTTAGAAGTCCAATCTGAGATTCCTTATGAATACTTCCAACATAGCAAACTTAAGAAGACCTATATGTGGCAAACTACTATTTTTGCTACACCTTTGTAAATAATCAGGGCAAATCTAATGAGACCATCTTTATTTCGTTTTCAAGAATAATCTCTTTTTGAGATTATTTTTGATCAAAAGGAAGGTGACTATAGAGAGAAATTTTGTGTGTCAATGGAAAACTACACATTGTCCAGAGTACACCCTTCCCAGTTATCAGATTTAGGTCCTATTCATTGCCTTCAAGCTATTTCGCACCTCTATGGATATTGCACACAATTGATGGAAATGCCATCTCTGTCTTATCTGGTAGACATTTAGTTGTCTGTCTCCTCTTCTCATCCAGTATAAAAACCATCTGTGGTATCTACATGCAAATGGGACTGAAACCTGCTACCCTGCACAAATGATCAACCCAGACGAAATTTTCAATTCTTCCAGTTTCCTTCAATCTCTGGCTATATCACTCCATACTAAGTTTTCCAATTTTTATCTCTCTCACCTGACCTGGTATCATGAAGATCTAAAACTTGACTGCCCAGATTCTTATGTATTGGGACTTCAAATTGCCTTGCTCCGGCTCTTTTCTCTGGGATCTGAAGAAGCCCTGAAAGCTAAAGTCCCATGACTTGATGTAAACCTCAAAGGACCCATCACTGCAACAGACCATGCAAGGACCAGATTTTTACTTGGACATGCTGCTGCAAGGCCACGAAGGAGGGAAGTCCAGGGAAATTCTCAGGTTGTACATGCCCTGATCAGAGAGGCAACCAAGCCTGTGAACTACATTATCAGAGTATCAACATCCTAATTTTAAGAAACTCAGTAAGCATTGTTGCATAACCAAAAGATTTTCCTCCATTGACCTGGAATCCACCAGACTAGTTACCTTCAAGTTTCAACTACTGGATGTTTACTTTAATATTATACAATCATTTATATTAATATTTCTCTTCTTTTATGTAAGATGCTTGATATTTAGGACTTTAGAAAGACTGATTTTTTTCCACTACTTCTCAACAGATGATTCAATGAATTTTGTAGGAAAAATCCCAACAGGAGTCCTCAAGAGACTATTTCTTAGACCCTGATTTGCTCCACTCAGAAGATTTATGATCACTACTGAGCTGTTCAGGAATGAATAATGTTCACTTGTCTTGAACTAAAAGGGGAACTGGTAATGTTGAACTTTACTTGAGCCCTGTGCTCCAGGAAAACAGTGACAGTCAAGAAATCCCCCAACTCTTTTGTGTTCTGGGACATGACCACAAAGAATTACTGTTCCCCATGTGACATGGGTAAGGCCCGCCTCCATTCATTGTCACAATTCCTTAGTTTACTTACCTCCATAAAACCCCCTGCCTGTTCTTCGATTATTCCTTACGAATGAATGTCCTCTCAGTTGCAATAGCCTGAACAAAACCATCTCTTTAGTTGTCTGGTGCATTTTGTCTTTCACACCCCATAGAGTAGATTCCAGCTACCAAGAAGGATAGGGCAGGTATTGCCTGGGATCTGAAGAGAAAGACCACGATGAAGGGGAGCAAGCTGTGAGTGTGATGGAGGATGGTCCTAACCATGAATATCTCCCCATGGCCAGCAACAGTATTGTAAGAGCCAGCAGTAAATTGCTAGGTGTCTTCCATTTGTCCCTCCAGTCCTACTGATCTTTATGGACAATGTCAATAGACTCTGGTTTCTTGTTGAGCCTACATTTTGGCTGAATGTTGGAGGGAGAGGAGGATGAAGGTCAGGGAATTTACTTTCTTGATCTCTCCCTGGCTATGCCCTTGCATGGCTCTCTTCTGTGCAACTCTCCCCTTTTGAGTTTCCATAACTACTCCCTCCCCTCGTCCCAGCAGCCTGGGATGCTAATAGCCTCCTCTGCCTCTGGCCCTGGCTGTCCTGTACCCACACCTCTATTGTTAATGATTGGCCCTTTGTAAATAAATGCATCCTAACTTGAGTGTGCTGCTTTCTGTTGAGACCCTGGTTGACACAAAATTCATTTTAGGACCTCGACCTCAGGAGACATTTGGGGCTTAGGAAATCCATTCTCCAAACACCCTTGGGAAGGACTATAGCTTAAATCGGTTTCAGAGAACAAGCTTAGCCAGGATCTAGCCCCTTTTTCACCTCTGCACCTCTTCTCACTCATTCCACACTCAAGCCAGCTGAAATTCTTTGAAGTTCCACAAACATGGAATGTTATTTTATCCCATTGTGGTTTGGCCTGGGCTGGGGCTGGAATACCCTTGTTTCCCCAACTCCTCCCCAGCACCTGTATCTGACAAACTCTTAACCATCTTTCAAACCCCAAATTAAGGACTCTTTTTCAGAAACCTCACTGTGAGCCTCTCAAGCAGTGCCGCTCGCCCCCACCTCCATACACCTCTGCACCTGCCACTCCCCTGGAGCGCTTTGTCTGCATTTCTGTCTCCCCAGGACTTTTCCAGCCCCTTGCAGACAGGGACTGGGTCTTATTCAATTCATGTTAGCATTTGGCTTGCATATAATTAGCATTCAAAAAATACTGGCTGGCTGAATTACAATAAGAGTACAGTTAATGTTGGGATAGTGAAGGAAGAGGGAACATTGGAAAGGGAGGAGTGAGGTGCTGCTGGATCTTGACCTTTTGCTAGCATGGGCCCCAGGTATCTTTTACAGGCACAAGAAAGGAGAAAGAAAACACTTCAGAGTTAATATCTCAGCTTCAAACTGGGTCATTGTGAAGCTGGGGGTATTTAAATTGGCTTTCTGTCTAGGGAGGCAAACTACATAAATTAATACACTGAGCCCTGGCCTGAAGAGCCCCAAGGCTTTAATAAATAAAGAGCTGCACTGGGCCAAACAAGAACATAACACTGCCAAATGTCTCGGTGTCTCAGTTACAATAACAATGTTTCCTGGGCCCTGGCCCGAGAGCAGCTCAAAGAACATTAAAGAATTTTCGTGCCTCTTTTAAAATCTTCTTTGATCGGAGAGACAGCTTTGGCATCTCCCAAAGGAAAAGTGGACATCTCCAGTCTGCTTAGGGCTCCTTCTTGACTCTGGCTTGAAATGAAAGGCTATTTCTGGATCCTTTCTCTCTGTACCATTCTCTTCTCTGTGGCTTCTCCATTTATTTAGGACAAAAAACTAGCTGGTGTTAAAGGAATCATTCTACCAAGTACAGTGGGGCCTTGGTTAACAGAATCTCTTTCATAGAGAAAGAGAGGGTAATTCTTGGGATGAATGCGCCCTCTCCCCCCATAAAATATTTGAGTTAGAAGGGACCTTAGAAATTATTAAATATATCATCCAATCTCCTGTTTTTACAGATGAGAAAACTAAGGCCTAGAGTGGCAATCAAATTTACCGATCAGAGAGTAGGGACACAATTGGTTTAGAATTCCAATCTAGTGCTTTATTCATTCAGTACTTCCTGTTACTTGAAATACCTCTAACTTTCAATCCATTTATCAATCAAGAGTTATTTTAAATGCTCAATGCCTATTATAGCATTATTAGAAATAAAGCTAAAGTTTTACAAACTCATGGTGTAGCAGAGACTTCTAGGGTTCACCCACATCTGATTTTCCTTTCCTTCTCATCACATGAGATGATTAGACTTCTCTGCCCCTTTACAGTTGGGAAGGACCACGTAACTAGTTCTAACAGTGGGCTTTGAGCAGAAGTGACTTGTGTTACTTCTGGGCTAAGACACGAACTGCTAGGTGTGAGATGTCCAGTACTCTTTTCTTTAGCTGCGGCAACCGAAGAGGACATCGGTCAAGCCACCGTGATGAGCCTGGGTCTTGCGAGACTGCATGGAGTGGAGCCCTCGTGTGAGATATGTAACATGTATGAGACACTTTTCTTGGGTTAAATCACTGAGATTTGAGGGCTGTTTGTTACTGTGGCATAAACTTAATCTGTCTAAGCCAGTGCAGCATGAGAAATGATACACATTAATTTATACAGTAAGGTTTAAATGATTTTAGTAGCTCTTTTCTTTGGACCAAGTTTCGATATGAATTTATAGGACCGAATTGGATATAGACCCTTTATTCCAAGATGTTATACTCTAGTGCTGGAAAGAGAATGTGTATAAACAGTTGTAAGGGAGATTATGAAAACTACCATGGAACAGTGCAGAGGATGTGTGATGGGAAAGTGGGGTAAGGGAGAGGACCCCCCACTGACAGGAGACGTCATGGCAGACTCAGTTGCTCAAGCTCCTCTTATGTTCTAGGCACTGACAGCAGGGGCCTTGAAGGATGGGTTGGATTTAGAACTTCAGGGAAGAGACGAGCATTCAATAGCTGAATGGAAAGAAGATAAAATCCACTTTCATCCATTTTCTTCACAATTTTGCTTTGAATTTTCTTGAGATTCTGGAATTTGAGGTTGAAAACCACTTTGGAACTAAATCAGAAGCCTCAAGCCTCTATTTTTTGGAGAGGACAGGATTAGTCTGGTTGTTTTGAAAAAGCCCTGGGCCAATAATCAGACTTCCATTGACTGTGTCATCTGGGGAAAGTTGTTTAATTTCTCACTTTCAATGTCTGTAGGGAAGAGAGATGGCCCGGAACATTATTTTCCACTATGCATTTCTAAACCATGTCCTGTGGAACACTTGTTTCCCAAGACATTTCATGGGGAAGAGTTCTGAAGTCAATAGCTTTGGGAAATTCTGTACCTTAGATGCATCTGAGATCCCCCTCTTGGAGATTTATGGTGTCCATTAGCTTATTAAAGACTCTGAAGGCCAGGCGTGGTGGCTCACGCCTGTAATCCTAGCACTATGGGAGGCTGAGGTGAGAGGATCGCTTGAGGTCAGGAGTTCAAGACCAGCCTGAGCAAGAGCGAGACCCTGTCTCTAGTAAAAAATAGAAAGAAATTAGCTGGACAACTAAAAATATATAGAAAAAATTAGCTGGGCATGGTGGCACATGCCTGTAGTTAGTCCCAGCTACTCAGGAGGCTGAGGCAGAAGGATTTCCTAAGCATAGGAGTTTGAGGTTGCTGTGAGCTATGCTGACATCACGGCACTCTAGCCCAGGCAACAGAGCGAGACTCTTGTCTCAAAAAAAAAAAGACTCTGAAAAGTCCTACCACTAAGAGATCTGTTTAGATTTGTTTAACCCAGTATTTCCCAAACTTATTTGACTGTAGAACCCTGTAGATGGTACTTGCTACCATCACCTGGAATAAGTGTTGTTTGAAATATGCCTTGGAAACTGCTGACTGCTCACTGCATGGCTCTGTAAGATGAAACTATTCCCTTAGCTTTCTAACTTCCCACAGACTCAGCACAATTGTTTCTGATTAACATTTTCTCCAGCTCTCTGTGAAGAGCAATATGCAGATAATCATAGGTCACACCAGTACCCCTTTTTCCAGAGTCATTAAAACACAATAAGGGTGGATTAGGAGGATACATCTTTACATTTGATGAGTGTTCAATACTTTCCATAAATTCATTATCCCATGATAGCTTCACAACATTATGGTGACAGAGGAGGGTAAAAGACACTATTCTCCTTATTCGATGTGTAACACATCGAAGAGGTTGGCCAGGATTTAAGGTTTTTCAATTTTTGAGTCAGTGCTCCATGCACTTATTATGCTCCTAGAAACCAAGGGTGTGAATAATAATGACTCACATATAAAGTGCTCAGTAAATGTTTGTTGAATGAATAAATGGAGTCAGGCAGACAGGAAGAAAGGAAGAATAAAAAAGAAGGGAAGGAGAGATGGAGGGAGGAAAGGAGGGAGAAAAGGAAAATCTATCAATATTTTTGGCTTCTGCCTTCAGGGAGTATACAAGTCTAATTTATATTTATCAAATGCCTACCATGGACTAAGCGGATACAGTAATCAAAGACATGTTACCGTCCTCAGGGAGCTTACAACTGAGTGGTGTAAAGAGACGAGTCAATAACAATAATAATGGCCAACACTATTAAACTGTTTATTAATTGCCAAGCCCTGTTCTAAGTGCTTCCTGTGTGTACTAACTCATTTTGTCTCCACAAGCTAATGAGGTAGGCACCAGATCAGCCTCATTTTACAGATAGAGAAACTGAGGCACAGACAGTTGATTATTCAAGGTCACACAGCTACTAAGCATCAGAACTGGGATTCAAACGCTGAACTTTCAGCTGAGTTGTTGTGTTTAATACTAGGCTGTCTTGCCCCTGCGGTGTGATAAGCGGTCGTTAGGACAGATGAGCTCTGATGTAAGCGTAGGGCGCTGGGGCATCCAAAGTCGGAGCAGCTAAGTGAGCAGGTGAGGAGGGTTGGGGAAGGCTCCCTGGAGAAGAGAGGTGCTTGAGCTGAGTCTTAAAGGGTGGGAAAAGAATTAGCTGCGCAGATGGAGGAAGGGCTTTCTAGATGGGGAGCAGGAGTGGGGGGGGCCCAATATGGGGCTGGACATGAAAGAGCTGATGGCCCCTGGGGCAGTTGTAGGCAGTTTGGAGGGCAGGAGCATGGGGTGATGAGGGGAGGACAGTGGGACAGGCAAGACTGGCCAGGCCAGCAAGAGTCAGCTCACAGGGACTGGTGAGTCTCAGGGCCTGGTTCACACACAGGCACTGGGTGGGGAGGGGAAGCATCGATGGCTTTTCACTAGAGAAGCCACATACTCAGAGAGTTCATTTCTATTGGGAGAGATGACCGTGTCATCCAAAAGTCCACTTGAGAAGCTATTGCAGTATATTGATCTGTATGGGACATGATGAGGTCTGAACCAAGGAGGGAGGGTGGAAATGAAGATGTGAGGACAGATGAGATGATGCAAGAGGTGGAACCATGGGGCCAAGGGGATCAAGTAGACAAGTGGAGAGGGAGAAGGTAGCAGAGACTAGCCAGCCAAGGGAAGAGTGTTCAGAGCAGGATTTCGCAACCTCCACACCATTGGTATTTTGGATTAGATAATCCTTTGTTGGGGGTTATGAAATGAGCTGTCTCGTGCATTGTAGGATGTTTAGAGCATTCCTGGTCTCTACTCATCAGCTTCTAGTAGCATCTCCCCTCCACACTCCCCAATTGTGAAAATCAAAAATGTCTCAAGGCATTACCAAATGTTCAAGGTGGACTGGTGCGAAATCACCAGCAGCATCAGCATCCCCAGGGAACTTGTTAGCAACGCACATTCCAGCACCCCGACCCAGACCAACTAAGTCAGAGACTCCCAGGTGGAGCCCAGCAAGCTTTGTCTGCATAAGCCCTTCCCAGTGATTTCAATGCTCATTAAAGTTTGAGAACCACAGATTCCAAAGAGGAGGGAAGAGTCATTGAGGTCAGATGCTCTGGATAGGGCCAGGCCTACCAGGCCTGAAGAGGGAATGTTCTAGAAGGATATTAGGATGTTTCTGGTAACACTGGTAAAGGCAAGGTCAGGAGTGTGCAGCGGGCCTGTCTGAGGTTGGAGATGGGAGGTTGGGTAATTGGAAGCCTCCAAGTACAGACCACTCCTTCCTGAAGCTTAGGTGGAAGGGATGCAGCGGGAGCTAGGAGATCATGCAGGGTCCAAGGAAGTTGATTTATTTTTTGGACAAGACTGGAATATGTGTATAAGTTCTGGCAAACAAGTCAGTTGTAACAGGGCTTAAAAGCTGCAAAAGAAAGAAGAAGGTCTAGGAGAAAGAAGCAGTTTAGGTGAAAGTGAAATTTGTGAATAAATATACAACACCAAAGAGCCCAGTGGCAGAGGCCATGGTGTGGTTGATACCACAAACTCATTGGAGACATAGGAAAAAATTCATCTTTGGGTTCAAAGTCAGCCTTGGGAATAAGCCTGGCACCTGGGTGGGTTTCATCGAAGATTCAGGCCTGGCCTGCTCACATGCAAAACACCTACCAATTTAGGCCAAGGACAAAGTCCTCGATTATTTGGACATACCAATTAAAAGAGTTTTCCTTTATTTAATGGGTTTCATTGCTCAAATTAAGAAGTTCTCTTTTTCCACCTCATTGATTCATTTATCTTGCACATAGCTCCTGATTCAGTGGTCTGGAAACTCTAAGTTCATAAATCACTGTAGAATTCTAGATCCTTGGTGTGAGACAGTCTCTTAGGAGGTGAGCTGGCCCTTTTCTTCTCTTTGGGCCAATGAAAAATACTCATGCTCACATTCACAGGCAACTCAACTAAGCACCCAAGAGAAAGAGACTTGCTGAAGGAAACAGAGACAGTCATCTTGTTGTTAATATGTTCAGTAATGAGCTTGATCCTGATGGCTCCATAACTAGACATCTGAGCTTTATAGGAGCATAAACCATAACTGACAATTTCAGGATGATAAATGAGAATCCTGAAATAGAACAGCAACTTTGTTGAGAAAACAGCTAGTAGTGCTAGGCAACAGTAAAGACCACATGGAACAGAGAGGCAAGTTCTCAGGACATTTGCTGCATTCGTGGCTCCCCTATAGGGACTTTCTTCCAGTGAGTCATCATGCTAGTGCCCTCTGAGCCTCTTCTCCAAACCTCAGATGATTGCACAAGAAGCAGACACCTGACCCAGTCCTTGCCAGGGTGTAGGCTTCTGCCAAATCCCCGTGCAAACACAATTCACTGATCACCTGGACCAATCAGATTCTCTCTATTTGGACTTTGAACTAGAGCTAAGATGAGAATGTGGTGAGTTGGCAATGGGAACGGATGCTGGAGAGAGGAGGAAGAAACTTGTCACACTGACTATGGAGCCTTGGGGTGGAATTCACCATGACCTGGGTACCAGTGTTGCTCTGGAATCAGAGTGAGTTCTGAGCTCCTGACTGGAGTCCCAGGCTCTGTGAAGCCCAGTTGCCTGGGGATCCTGATATATGCTTGTTCCTGAACAACCACAGGGCTGTGATTCTGACCAATCAACCAAACCGAAACACAACAAAACACTCTTTCTTCCTTCATTTGGGAGTCTTTGATTCGCTCTAGAACCCCCATGCCTGGTCCAGGATCAGCACATGTACTTCCTGAAATAAGGCCAGAGTATCCCAAGCAAAGTCTCTAGGTCTCATTTCATAGATAACCTCCTGTCAAAGGAGTACTTTCAGGAGGAAGGAAGGCCACATGACCCATGGCGTGTCTCTGTGCTTTCAGTACAGACAATGCAACTGAAGTTAGGGATAATAGGAGTGTCTTTGCAGGGGACGGTAAGAGGCAGTATACAGCCAACAGAATTCTAGACAGCTTCTAGTAACACATGCATCCCTTCCTCCGCAACAGTGGCCCAGTGCGCTATGGAAGGGCATAGAATGAGGGAGCAGGGGAGTGTTAGAGACAGAAGGAGTAGAGTCAGGTCATAGTGGTCCACAACAAAGGTTCCCAAGTTTTCTCAATTCACTGCTATCTTAGGGTGGCAGACTTTTTTTTTTTTTCTCCCATGGCTCTGAGGCCAAAAGAAATACCTAGCACTTCCATTTATTGAGCAGTTGGGTCCAAACAACTTCATAGGTATTTATGTCCTAACAATTATAGGCTTTTGAAAACAAATACATAAATGGAAAAAAACCTAATATTACTATTCCATTCTTAAATAATCCTAATTACTTACTACTGTGGATATGTGTTTGGCACAGCACAATTTCTAAAACTTTGAAACCAGGTTGGATACTGCCACCCTCATTTTCTGCTCCGCATTGAATTTTGGGCGATGCTTCCTTTTTTATCACAGAAACCACCCAAAACTCAGCTTTGCAAAGACATGATGTTATAAAAAATGAATACAGTTGGGTCTGATGCTGAAGTCTGAACTACTTCGGCTCATGTGTTATCCTTCAATATCAAGTATTGCTGCATTTACTTCAAAACTGTAAAACACCCGGTGCCTTTAGCAGTTCCCTACAGCGCTCTGAGGCCCCCCAGACTTGGGAGTCCTGGGACCACAATGTGGTTCATGGTCTCTAAAAGAGATACAGCAATGAAATTGCAAAACACAAAATTCAGAGTTAGTAACTAGGACTGTAAAGCGATAGTATGCATTGTCAGTGGACGACAGAAAATTCTCGAACATAGGCAAAGTGGACGAAGAAATGAAATAGTTAATACTTAAAGGTTAAGATTATAGCAAAGGAGATATTATGTGCTTGGGAGATTATTATTAATCCTTTATAAATGATTTTGGTTTCTGTTACCTATTAATAACCCTCAGCCCAGGTGGAGGAGTCCCCTTTGAATGGAGGAGGTTGGCGGAGTCGAATCTCTGATCTCTGGCCGGGGGCTGTGGGTGGTCAGGCAGACCCTGGTGAGCCGTTACACTCACCCCCGTTGTTTTGGTGTTGGTGTGCTGTGTGTGTGCGCACGCAATTCTTTGCTTCACCCACGCATAAAAACGCTCTGAAGTAATTGCTGCAGACTCCAGCACTATCACACGCCAATCCCCAGCTTTCAGCAAATGCTTAGTAGAATTCCAGGATTTCCAAAGAGCTGTAGCAGTAACAAATGTCAAAGGAGACAGCAGAAATAAAAAAAAAAAAAGAGAGAGAATAAGTCAGCAGGCAGCAAAGACATAATTTACTCAGAATGGAAAGACCCCCTCAGTGAAGGAGATAAAGGAGAGAATGGCTGACCTTTGTTCGTGGGAGACCAGATACAGTAAAAGGAACTGGTGCCATAAAAAGAAAGGGGAATGAGGGAGAGCCCTAGAGAGAAAGGAACATTTTCCTGTCACTTGGACGGTGGTGACATTTTGAGTCCCTGCCCATGTTGTCTTTGACAGGAATTGTCTCTCTGGGCCACCTGAGGAATGAGGAGACACACTCGTAGGAAGAGCAGGCAGCTGGCTGCATGGTGTGATTAGAAAGTCACAGAAACTCCCCAGCCCTGTACCAAAAATAACCTCCCTACAGGCCTGACACCAAACCTGAAATGCTCACCATTGTCACCGTGCTTTTGAATTGGGCCACTGTGTCTCCAGGGCTTCTCTGTTAAAATAGAACGGTGTTATTTTGGAAGGATAAAGCATCACCCACCAGTGTTTGTCCAAACTTCAGCTCACATTGGCTGTTAGCCAATACAAACAAATGGATCGTTATCCAATAATGTGTTCTCCTGTACCTGATGTTGTCTAATGCCGCGTGACAGATGATCCCAAAACTTAGTGGCTTAAGATAACAAACATTTATTATCTTACTGCTTCTGTGGGTCAGGACTTTGGGAGCAGCTTAGCTGGTGGTCCCAGCTCAGGGCCTCTCTGGAGGATGCATTTGAGATGCCGGTCAGGGCTGCAGTCATGTGAAGGCTCGACTGTGGCTGGGGCATCTGCTTCCAGGAGGCTCCCTCAGGTGGCTCGTGGCGGGAGGCCTCAGTTCCTTGCCACACATGCCTCTCTCTCCACGGGGCTGTCCGTGTGTCCTCACAACATGACTGTCGGTTCCCCTCGAGAGCGAGTGAGCCAAGAGAGGAAGAGGCGGGGAGGGCGCTGTAATGCCTTTTATGAGCTACTATTGGAAGTTGTGCTTTCCCGCTTCTGGCACGTGCTATTTGTTAGGATAAAGTCACTAAGGTCAGCCCATACTCAAGGGGAGGGTTATTAAGCTTCATCTCTTCAACAGAAAAATACCAAGAAATTTATAGACATACTTAAAACCCACCACAGCTAATCACTCAACAGCCATGAAAAGATGGGAAATGAGACAGATAAGGATTTTTTTCCCTTAACAGCTTTATAGAGGTATGATCGATATACCACACAACTCACCAGTTTAAGGTGTAAAATTCAGGGGGTTTTAATATATTCCGGGTGCCATACAACAATCACCACCACTATCTAAATCCAGAATATTTCCAGTATCCCCCCCAAACCCTGCACCCATTAGTAGTCACTCCCCATCCTCCCCGATTCCCTCAGCTCTAGGTAACCACTCATTTATCTTTGGGATGGTAACTCTTGATAGACGGTTAGTGAGGAAGAGCAGGTCAGAAGAGATTTCTACCCCAGTCTTCCGTCTTGCTAAGACTCCTCAGTGGACAGGGGCAGGAACCCAAGGGAGACAGCAACAGCTATGGCGCCAGGCTCGCCTGCAAGTTGCAAAGCAGCAAGCAGAGGTTACTCTAGAACTTCTCACCAGCCGTAGCTAAAATTAGGAAACTGGGTCTGCCTGGTGGTCTTTAGTGGGGTCCCCGAGATCAGCAACCTGAGGATTCTGGTGCCTTGTGGGGTGGAAATGGGGAAGAGTTATGGGTGAAGAGATGCTGGCTCTAGAATCAGATACACCTGTGTTGGGAGCCCAGCCCTGCTACTGACTAGCTTGTGTCTTTAGTCAACTCACATAACTTTATTTAAATCAAGCCTTCCTCTTAGATTTTCCTTTTGGTTTATTCCCCTGCCTACTACTCCCTAAGACCACCTCAGGAGTACCAACTCGGAAGTGTTGTTTTGAGAATTAGAGGTCTATGGAACACATTTAACCTGAGTACTTTGCACATATTTCTTCAATAGGGGGTGGCTGTTACCTCTATTGTTCACAAGGTGGCCTGGGAGTAACCTGGATCGAGCCTCTCACCTCCGGGGCATTTGGGCTAGGAGTTCAGGTGAGCTGAGTCCCTGGGCTTAGCTTTCCACAGCGTGACACACCTCAGGCCCTTTCTGGCCTCCCCGAAGTGGCTCCAGTCTTTCTTTCCAACGAAGGGTGAATCTGAGCAGCTGGTTTTGCTCTCGCTGCACTTAGAAGTACAGTGAGAGTGTAGAAAAACTACTACATGAGTTTATACATTTATATGAAAGTTGGTTGCTTTCATTTTAAAGGCACACTACTTCGGACATAAACATGCACAAATGCACTGATTTGCAGGGTAAGCAGAAGGAAAAAAAGACCCCAACACTCTTCAATCCAAACAAACAGCTTGGCCCAGCTGCAGAGGCAGTATGGAAGGAAGGCACGTAGCAGGACGGGCTCTCTCCCCACCTCCAAGCTCCCTGGTGCTGCTGTTACACAGGCCCACAACCTCCACTGCCTTGCTTGGTGCCCCCTGCCACAGAC
>VBSM01003200.1:13617119-13668873 GCA_008086735.1 Cheirogaleus medius
TTTTTTTTTCTCTTTGAGGACAAAATAGTGAGAACTATCCCCGTTCAAGTTCAACTTGAGATCTGGTCTTCCCCTTCTGGTCTCTATCCCCTGCTCTAGCCAACCAGCAAGCCTCCCATAGTCTCCTGAATTATGAAGCCAAGCAGCTTGCACAGGACTTTCAGAATCGATGGCAAGATGTTTTCCTGCTTACTGTGACTCCATCCCAGGAGGTTAAGTGTATGCTAGCAGCCTGACTGCCACTCAAGGATTCCAAACACCCTCTGCAGATTCCTTAACCAGCCATGCCATATCTACTTGAGTGGCTGCTAAGCACAGCACCCTCTCTCAGGAACTGAACATATAATATGTACCATTCTCTGAGGAAGCCTTGATTCAAATCAGGGAGGCACACATCATACTTTTAAAAAAACCAAACATAATAACAGTGCAGAAGCACAAGTATGCAACTAATTACAGGCAGGGAAGCAGATGGTCTCATCCTCGAGGAATAGATGAAGAAAACCTCTGCAGAATGAGGTGAAATGATAGGTCCATGGCAGTTGGAAAAAGGCAGGCTTTCTCTCCTGACTAGGCAGTCCTCCCCACTCTTTCAAGGATAGCAAAGTGCTCTGTCATTAGCATGTCAGAGCCACAGCCATAAACAAAGGAAAAGCCCCCACCTTTTTGGAAACTTGGAATACTTAGAGGATAAAAGAAGTTGAGTGGAGGAAAGGAAATGTTTCTTTAACAGTATTTCCTCTTCTCTTCCTGTCTGGAAGCATTCCACCCAGTGGCTCTCTCTGGTTGTGTGTGTCCCACTAAACAAGCTTGAGAAATGGTGTTTTCTTTTTTCTTTTTTTTTTAGAGACAGAGTCTCCCTCTGTTGCCTGGGCTAGAGTGCAGTGGTACAATCATAGCTCAATGGCAACTTCGGAATCCCGGGCTCAAGCGATCCTCCCACCTCATCCTCCCACCTCATCCTCCCACCTCAGCCTCCCAAGTAGCTGGGACTTACAGGCACATGCCACGATGCCTGGCTAATTTTTCTACTTTTTGTAGAGATGGGGTCTTACTATGTTTCTCAGGCTGTTCTCAAACTCCTGGCCTCAAGTGATCCTCTCTCCTTGGTCTCTCAAAGTGCTGGGATTATAGGTGTGAGCCACTGTGCCCTGCTGGAAATAGTTCATTGTTTGTTTGGTTTTGGTTTTTGCATGTTGCCTTCACTTTGATTATTGTGATAAGCAGAATCATGGTCCCCCAAATGTGTCCCTGTCCTGGTTCCAGGAACCTGAATATATGTTATGTTACATGACAAGGAGAAATGAAGGGAGCAGATGAAATTAAGTGGTTAATGAGCTGACCTTAAGAAAATGTGGTGATTCTTGTTAATCTAGTAAGAGGCCTATTTTGTTCATCTTTTCAAAGAACCAACTTTTTGTTTCATTAATCTTCTGTACAATTCTTTTGTTATAGATTTCATTTAGTTCTCCTCTGACTTTAATCATTTCCTTTCTGCTGCTGGGTTTGGGATTAGTTTGCTCTTCCTTTTCTAATTCCTTGAGATAATTCAATAGATGGTTGATTTGTGATCTTTCTGTCTTTTGGATGTAGGCATTTATGGCTATGAACTTTTCCCTTATGACTATTTTTGCTGAATCCCACAAATTTTGATAACTTGTGTCCCCTTTGTCATTTAGGTCAAAGAATCTTTTGATTTCCATCTTAATTTCCTCCTTGACCCAATACCTATTCAGCAGTAGATTGCTTAATTTCCATGAGCACATCAGAAAAATAATCTACCATGATCAAGTGGGCTTCATCTCAGAGATGCAAGGATGGTTCAACAGATGCAAATCAGTAAATGTGATCCACCACATAAATAAAAGCAAAATCAAAGACCATATGATTCTCTCAATAGATGCAGAAAAAATATTTGACAAATTCAGCACCCTTTTATGATAAGAACTCTTTAACAAAATAGGCATAGATGGAACATACCTCAATATTATAAAAGCCATATACGACAAACCCTCGATCAACATCATACTTAATAGGAAAAAACTGAAAGCATTCCCACTTAGAACTGGAACCAGACAAGGTTGCCCACTGTCACCACTTCTGTTCAATATAGTGCTGGAAGTCCTAGCCTGTGCAATCAGGCAAGAGAAGGAAATCAAGATTATGCACATGGGGAAAGAAGAGGTCAAACTATCACTCTTTGCTGAAGAAATGATCTTATATCTAGAAAACCTGAAAGATTTTGCCAAGAGACTCCTGGAATTGATAAATAAATTCAGTCAAGTCTCAGGCTACAAAATCAATGTACACAAATCAGTAGCATTCCTATACACCAACAATAGTCAAGCTGAGAATCAAATCAAAGACTCAATACCTTTCATAATAGCAAGAAAGAAAATAAAATACCTAGGAATATATTTAACCAAGGAGGTGAAAGACCTCTACAGGGAGAACTACAAAACACTGAGGAATGAAATTGCATAGGATGTAAACAAATGGAAAAACATATTACCCTCATGGATCAGCAGAATCAACAGTATTAAAATATCTATACTACCCAAAATGATTTACATTTGCAATCCCCATTAAAGTACCAATGCCATTTTTTGCAGATCTAGGAAAAAAAAATAATTGTACACTTCCTATAGAAATAGAAAAGACCCTGAATAGTAAAAGCAACCTCGAACAAAAAGAACAAATTGGGAGGCATCACTTTATCAGACTTCAAGCTATACTACAAGGCTATAGTAACCAAAACAGCATGGTATTGGCACAAGAACAGAGACATTGACCAGTGGAACAGATCTGAGAACCCAGATATAAAACCATTGTCATATAGCCATCTGATCTTTGACAAAGCAGACAAAACATACACTGAGGAAAAGAATCCCTATTCAATAAACAGTGGTGGGAAACTTGGAAAGCCACATATATTATAGAAGACTGAAACAGGATCTGTGCCTCTCACCTCTCACAAAACTTAATTCATCATGGATAAAAGACTTAAACCTAAGGCATGGAACTATAAGAATTCTAGAAGAGGTCAGAAAAACTCTTATAGCTATCAGCCTAGGGAAAGAATTCATGAAGAAGACACAAAGGTACTCACAACAACAACAAAAATAAATGGGACCTAATTAAATTAAAAAGCTTCTCACAGCCAAGGAGACAATCAATAGAGTGAATAGACAACCTACAGAATGGGTGAAAATATTTTCATGCTATATATCCAATAAAGGGCTAATCACCAGAATCTACAAAGAACTCAAGTGAATCAACATGAAAAAATCAAACAACACCATTAAAAAGTGGGCAAAAGACATGAACAGAAGCTTTTCAAAAGAAGATAGACTAATGGCAAAGAAACACATGAAAAAATGCTCTATGTCTCTAATCATCAGGGAAATGCAAATCAGAACCACAATGAGATATCACCTAACTCCAGAAAGAATGGCTTTTATCAAAAAGTCTAAAAACAATAGATGCTGGCATGGATGTGGAGAGAAATGAACACTTATACACTGTTGGTGGGACTGAAAACTAGTACAACCTCTATGGAAAGTAATATGGAGATACCTCAAGAACTGAAAATAGACCTACCATTTGATACAGCAATCCCACTATTAGGTATTTACCCAAAGGAAAAAAAGACATTTTATAAAAAAAGACACTTGCACTCAAATGTTTATGGCAGCACAATTCATAATTGCAAAGATGTGGAAATAACCCAAGTGCCCATCAATACATGAGAGGATTAATAAGATGTGGTATATTTATACCATGGGGTATTACCAAGCCATAAAAAAGAAATGGTGAGCTAATACCTTTTGTAACAACCTGGATGGAACTAGAGACCATCCTTTTAAGTGAAGCATCACAAGAATGGAGGAATAAAAGCCATATGTACTCATTACTAAATTGAAACTTATAGATCAACACTCATGTGCACATATGGCAGTAAAATTCAATGGAAATCAAGCAGGTGGAAGGGGGAGGAAGGAATGGGAAATTCACACCTAATGGGTACAATGCATACTCTCTGGGTGGTGGACACACTTATAACTTTGAAACTGTACAAAAGCAATTCATGTAACCAAAACATTTGTGCCCTTATAATATTCTCAAATAAAATAACATAAAATAAAATAAAATGAAAAAAGATGTGGTGACCCTGGATTATCCTGGTAGGCCTGATGTAACCATAGAGTCCTTAAATGTGGAAGAGGAAGGCAGAAGAGTCAGCGTTAGAGGGATACAATGTGAGAAAGACTGGACCAGCCATTGCTGGCTTGAAGCTGGAAGGGGCCACAGGCCGGGGCATGCAGACAGGAGCTTGGAAAGACATCAAAAAGGATTCTCCCCTAGAGTCTGCAGAAGAAATGCAGCCTTACTGACACCTTGATATTAGCCGTCTGAGACACATGCCAGACTTCTGACCTTCAGAACTATAAGAGAATCAATTTGAATTGTTTCGAACCAGCAAGTTTATGGTGAGTTGTTAAAGCTACAGCAGGAAATGAATAGAAACAGAAAATTTGGTCCTGCTTGTCCCAGGACTAGGCAAAGATCCTTCCTAGTGGGGGTTGGCTCCATCATCATCATTATGAACAAATGAAAATGGACCCCACCCACTGGCTCTGAGCCAGGGTAACAGGGAGGTCTGAGAAGGAGTCTCTGACCTTTGGATCCCAGTATTTCTGGGAGAGATGAAATGATACCCAGTATTCCTAAAAGGAGACGAGATGCACATTTGCTCAGAGGTCCAGGCACTCAGTGTCTGTGTCGGTCATGGTAAGAAAGAACTGTGTGACCTCTGGTGGAAGCAGAGCCGGCTGGGGCCTGAAGGGTGGGGGCACCTGCAGAGGGAGGATCCAGGGGAGAATGCTGCCCCAAGGAGGGTCCCCAGGAGGTGGGAGCACTCTGAAGGGCAAAGTGCTTCTCTGCTCCTTAGAAAGAACAACATTGGCCTGGGGGATTCTCTAACATATAGAGCCTCTCCTAAAACTCTGAATTTCTTGAAAATTACAAAGCTAAATCTTGAGGATTCATCAAAAAGGGGTAATGACCGCTGAATAGTGTGACAAGTACAACTTTAAAAAATTCAACAGAAACTCATTACTAATTTATTCCTAGAATTAGCTTTTTAAAAATTCCTCTCTTTAATGCTCATGAGATGCAGAATTGGGCTTTACAGCAGTTTCATCTTTCCCCTGTAGGAAAGGCAAGGCACTGTGAGTCCAAGCCTCCCTTCAACCTCAACCCTCCCCGGCTGAGAAAATCAGTGGGACGGAGGAGGAGAGGGAGGCCCAGCACTAATGACACCTGCAGAAACCCAAGCTGCTCAGTGGAGGTGCACCCTGATTACTGATCCAGGAAGTAGCCTGGGATGGGACAGGCTGGGGGTGAAGGGACAGGGCAACTGTCACAGCTGCAGCCCTTCTAAGGGACATACCTTGCCCTTAGCTGGAGCCCAGCCCTTAGGTTGGGACTTGCAGGAGCTGAGATTGTGTCTGTTCACACTTTTCACTTCACCTCAGCCCTCTCTCCCAAGTGCCAATAAAGTGCTGGGCACAGAAAGATGCCCCATTAAACCCTTGCTGAATTGCAGGGGATTGAAAGTGCAACCAAGGTTCTCTTTCCTTCCCAGCTAAAGATCTCCTTTCCAGCAGACTCCAGACCTCTATGTGTACCAGGTCGCAGGAGTTTAAATGAGGCCATGTAGCATTAGTGTAGGTTGGAGTTAATGCCCTTAGATGAATGCCTCAAATTTGAACAATATTAGATGGCTAAAGGCCTTTGGGATATAATCCAACTCCTTAGCAAAGAATACTTATGTTAACTACACTTGTCCCCTATCCTAACCACACCCCTCCAGCTTATCTTCATCTCTCTATACCCACTGAATGACTCAGTCCTCTAAGCCCACCAGATTCTTTTTGGCCGCCCCTCTGCCTGGAATGCATCCCTGCATCCCTGTCTACACCTATCTGGCAAATTCCTATTCATTTTCCAAGACTCTGTGTATGTGTCATCTCTACTAGGGGATTTTTCCTGATACTCCAATCTGGGTTAGATGCCCCCTCCCCATGTAACCCTAGTGATATGTTTCATGGACTGTGTCATTTATGTTTATGTGACCATAGCCTAGAAAAATGCCTGGCATGTAGTAAATTTTCCATAAATGTCTATTGAGTAGCTACTATGAACAGCTACTATTTATTGAGCACATTTTACTATGCACAATGCACTACACCAAGCTCTACATATATACGATCTCCTTTAGTCATCCCCGCAGTGCTGTAAAGTAGATTTATTTTGCTCATTTTACAGATTCAGGAACTGGGGACTGGGAAACATAAATAATCTGCCCAGGGTTACCCAGCCACCTCGTGAAGGAGCCGACATTCAAATCCAGAAGCTTTATCAGATTCTCTATGGGGTCTTCCAAAGTTCTAAAAAGGGTTATGAACTACTGCTTTAGTTTAAAATAGAAATGACTAGGATGATGGATTACATTATTTTTCTCACTTGCCCTCCAATCCACACTCTTTGTCATGTGAGTTTGTGGTTCCTACCGTGAGAGGTAGAGTTCACTTTTTGGCTCCATTGATGCTGGGTTTGGCCATCTGATTTGCTTTAGCCAAGGAAGTGTTAGTGGGTGTGAAGCAAGCACAGATTTTAAATCTATCAGTGGGGCTGGGCTTGTTCTTCTGTGCTCCTACTTTTTGTCACAGGGAGACCAGGCCTCAGGAAGCCGCTGATCTGAGGAGAATGAGAGATAAATAGAGCAGACCTGGTTCCAGCTCACAGCTTGAATGTCAGCCTAGCTGAGGCCAACCTGGATTAGTCAAATCCCTAACAACCCACTAAAGAAGACAAGAAATACTTTTGCTATGCCGTTGAGTATTGGGATTGTTTCTTATGCAGCATATTTTTGGTAATAGCTGACAAATATAGTTAAATAAGTAATGTTAGAGACAAAATACGATAGAACAATATTTCCCTTCCGGGAAGGACTAAAAAAAGGTCTCTATCTTTTAGATACATAGAAGAAAGAATTTGTTGAGGGTTACAAAATGTGTTGTCCTAGATTGGTTAATTGGGGAACACTGGAAACATTTTGTCTCTGGATAGCTTAATGAAGAATCATCTTTCTGGAATAATTTCTTACAGAGACTGAGATGCGCCATGACGATAAGCTAGAGGTCTTTTAAAAATCCCTGAAAGCCCAGCAGATTTTGCTGGCCTACAATGATTCAGAAAAGAAGTTTAAAAGTTTCTGAAGTCACGAATATATAATAAAAAATTAAACTGGCAACATTTTGATTGAGTGACAAAATTGTACTGTTTACTTCCTGGCAAGGTTGCTCTTAGAAACAACTGTACTACTCTGTGGTTAAGGATGAAGTTAAGAGACCAAAGAAAATAAAAGGATTTGGATTCAGAAACAACATGTCCATACGTACTTAGAATATAAAAGCTTTCAGGATATCTGCATCATTCATACATACTTTCCTCAAAATCTATCCCTTCTGGCAAGTTTCTCCGAGTTCTCAGTTTGAAAAGCCCAACCCTGGACATCCCTGGGGAGGGACGTGAATGTCAGAATGGTGAGGTTCACTCCAGGTTTCTTTGCTTGCAGCATGGCCTTGGTCTGTCCTGGAGCTGTATCAGCCTCGTCCTCAGACATCAGGAGGAAGCGTGAATGCTTGTGGTCAAGCACGGCAGGTTACAGAAGCATCCCTTGTGTGAAAATTGCCTCACCACCAGTAATCCTTTTGATAATAATTTTCATGTTGATGAACTCATTGTGGGTGGGGGTGGAGATCCTTAGCACTTTGGGAGCCTCTCTTTCTCCACTGTAATTTTTCTTTAATTAATTGGACGAATTCTCCTTCCTCCAAGCCCCCAAGTGTAGCTAGTGAAAGAATTAAAGAGAATTGTTAAGATGTGTAGCAACACAGTCTGACCTACTTTGGAGCAAGCACATTCTGGGAACGAAAGGAGCCCAGATTTCAGCTATCTGTTTTCTTTGTGTCTAAATCCTTCACTCTTTTAGTTAAGAAGGGCCAAAGGCAGACATGGTTTCATTGAGATCTAGAGGATTTCATTTTCTGTGACTGATGGTGGACTAATAAGCTTGCCTTTCATACGGGTGAAGGCCATTATGTAAAGGAAGAGCTTTTGTAGCTGAGTCAACAGAGCAGTGTTAATTTCAGCCTTGTTTAAAAAACAAAAACCAAAAAACAATTCAGGGCAAAAATCTTAACACTTGCTAAAGCAGACCAAAGGATAAATATTTAGCTTTTCTGAGAATCTTAAAAACAGAAAGGGAGGGTCGAACTTCAAGTGAATAAATATTACTTGACAGTGTTGCTTGAAGTCTTTAAGATCATTCTCTTAAAAAAGAGCTATTTAAAAGGACTTGAGGCAGCGGTGGGAAAAAAATTGTTCCCAATCCAGGGAATTAGTCAAATGTTTCAGAAGAGCTTTAGCATCCATACCATTTTTCATTTAATGATCAAAAAGACAAAGAAAGAATCAGACTTGACCCCTTTTCAATCAGTAACTATCTGAGCATACGACATTAGATCATCTATGGGTCCCAGAGCTCCTCCAGGAGGGGAGTGTGGGAATTGGTCATGGGTGAGGCTGGGGGGACGTTACCCCTGGGGTTTCTTTCCCTATTGCACATCCCCCCGCCAATTCTACTTTTTAGCAGGGGGGTTTCCTATATGTATTTCCACCTGCCAAGTTGTTCTGGGTCCAGCTCATCCATTCCACTACTGCTGTCTCCTTTCCATTTTCTCCACGATGGCACAACACAAATTTAGTAACAACAGACCTGTACAGAGTAGTGGGTAACTAGAATCTACACATGTCAGGGGGTATCTTCATTATAATAAAAAGAAGAGAAAAAGAACAAGCTGCAGGGGCTGGGCCTGAGCTCTCATCTAGGGCTGCCCCTTGCGAGCTCTCCCCCCCTTGGTTCTGGAGTTGGGAAGAGTTGGATCCAATAGTCTGGGATTCTAGGTGTCAACCTGCAGGAGAGAGACAATTGCCTTTGTCTGTTTGTCATGTCCCTCCAAGGCTGTGAGTGGGCGGCAGGATGGGGAAAAGAGTGAAAACTAAAGTGACTGGCTGTGACCCCAAATGACTGGCATGCCTGATGTTTTTATAAAAATGTTGCACTGACCCGTTGTTTTGGAACCTACCAAAACCACCCCAGCTGGAGGGGACTTGACTGTTCTCAAATTCCTCTAGAAAAAAAGATCCCACCGTTACTCTGGGCAGCCTTCACTTTGGTATCTGGCAGTCACTGCCAAAGATTATAGAATAAACCCGAGGAAATCAAGCTACAGTCAGCTCCTTTCCTCTTACCCCTTGACATTTTTACATTAATAGAGTCATAGACTTGGGTACAAATTATACATTAAAAATGCCACTAAAATATTTTATTTTTTGGGGGACACTGAATGACTTGATAAAATGTTCATGATATATGATGTTAAATAACAAAGGAGGATATAAAAATATATATGGAATGGTATGGTTCCATTTCTGCACACACACACAAGGCTGGAAGGAATGCATCTAGGCATTAGAATTATGGGTAATATAAATCATCTTCATAGTCAAGTGAACTTTTCAATTTTTCTGCAGTAAGTATATATTACTGTTCTAACCAGACTATCTATCTATGCCTATGCATACTATATATTTTTTAACATGGTTTGTTTGGTCATTTGTTTTGGTCAAAGCCATGTTTCTACCCACGCCCGCCTAGCCCCTGCAGTGTGGAGGAGCCAGCCAGCTCTGATGCTGTCAGCAGGGCTGGAGAGAGAACCCTTGGTGAGGGTCATTCATGTGCTAAGCCACGTTTTCAAAAGCTTGGTCTAATGACTGCTTTCGAAGCTCTATTTGGCACATCGCAGCAAAGGAGCAAATACACTGCCAAAGTGGATTCAAAAGTTTCCAAAGAGTTACACAGTGGAATGGACTTGGTTCTGACGGCCAGCATGAAGTCTCCATCCATGGGAGGAGAAAGTGCCCCAGTACATTTGCTTAGGCAGCTCAGCAGCCCGAAGCCTGATGCGGGACATGCTCTTAAGCCACACAAATGCCTCTGCATTAGTCTGCTTGGTCGCATAAAAAAAATACTACAGACTGCAGGGTTGAACCCACAGACATTTATTTTCTCACAGTTCTGGAGGCTGAGATGTCTAAGATCAAGTCCCTGGCTGGGTTTGGTTTCTGGTGAGGGCTCTCCTTTTGGCTTGCTGACGGCTGCCTTCTTGGTATATCCTCATATGGCCTTTCCTTGGTACATGCGTGTATGGGAGAGAGCAAGAGAACCAGCTCTCTAGTGCCTCTTCTTCTAAGGGCACTAATCCTATCAGATCAGGGCCCTACTCTTATGACCTCATTTAACCTTAATTACCTCCTAAAGGCCTAATTTCCAAATACAGTCAGCCACATAATGATGATTTGGTCAATGACAGACCACATATATGACAATGGTCCCATAATATTATAATATGGTATTTTTACTCGACCTTTTCTATGTTTAGATATACAAATACTTACCCTTGTGCCACAATTGCCTATAATTATGTTCAGTACAGTAACATGCTATACAGGTTTATAGCCTAGGAGCAATAGGCCATTCCATGTAGCCTAGGTGTGTAGCAGGCTATGCCACCTAGGTTTGTGTAAGTACACTCCGTGAGGTTCAAACAAGAACGAAATCACCTAAGGATACATTTCTCAGAATATACCTCCGTCATTAAGTGATGCATGACTATATGGTTATACTAGGGGTTAGGGCATCAACATATGAATATTGGGGCAGACACAATTCAGTCCATAGCACTAAAGGTGGACTTCAGAGAGAGCCCTGTCTTTCTGTTCTCCATGGGGTCAGACTGACAATGCCCTCACCACTCCTGCCTCTGTATGGACTAGCTGTTGGAAGAACAGCAATGAAAAGGGCACACCAATGTGGAAGTAGGTAAAGAGTAGACAGCAGTTGTGGTGTGACATCTGGTTGGGGGAGCAACCCCCCTCGCTTTCTTGATAAACCATCATCCAATGCTATAAGGTTGCGAGTGAAGGGAGAAACTCAAAGTGTGTGGAGCTGGCTGGAAATTGATACCCAAAGGTTGATCCTTGACTACAAAAATCTCTCTCAACCATCATGATGGCCTGGGGGATTTCTGCTCCCTCTTAACAATCCCACAACCAAAGCTATCCTTGACTTTCTCTCTCAGTTTCCTGATATATGCAAGCAACCAGATACACACAAGCAGCTCACATACCCCCAGGAGAGGGCTGTTTCTTTATACTCTCTTGGGCACTTAGGGTTGACTTATTCTCAGCCTGAGTCATCTAGGAAGCTGCTTGGCTGACAACTCAGGATATTTACTCAGTGTAACCTCTTAAAGTGCTATTCTTGAAAAAGGAAATAACTAGTTGCCAGAGACTGGTTTTGCTTTAGAATGGTTAATAAAGTGGCTGTGGAATAAGCCTGGACTTGGGGTGGGCTCTGGGGAGAGTTTACCATCCTTGTATTAGAATGACAGCATGTTTCAAATGACCCAGGACTAGTCCAGGCTCTGAGCACATAGTAGGGCTCTGTGAACATTACTTATTGAATACATATATGAATAAAATGGCCATTCAGGATGTCCCATCACCATCATCAACAGCAATAATAAGAGTTAATATTTATTGTGTATCACTAGGTAGCCATAACTTTTGAAAGCAGTTTCGAAAGAGAAAGCCATACATAAGTCAAAAACCCACAGAAGTCCTGTAATCCAGTCATCCCACCTAGGAGCCTTAGGTTGCCCACAGGTATGTCAGAGGGTTTGGGCAGGAATAGTTAGGAAGGAAATGAAGGTTCCAGAGCTGGGGCTTGATCTCTGTTTCAATTAAGTCAACATCATGTTTTATCTCTTTTCTATATAGGTAATGTTAAAAAAGGTATCATATTTCTATAGGGTTTCACTGCTAAAATTTGGATTGCGTTGCTTCATTTAACACTCTCTAGCACCAGAATAAGGATGGGACTTAACAAATGCCACACAGTTAGTGAGTGGCAGAGCTGAGACTAGAAAGGAGGTCTCTAGGACAATGCTATTTCAACCCCCCCCTTCCCCTCTGCCTATATCATCATCAAGGTAACAGTGGGGTGACCTTGGATTGTAAATTTGGAGTAACAGTAATAATAACGAAGGCTTTATTGAGTCCTCATGACATGCCACACATTATGCTAAGTACATTACAAGCATTAATTTATTTAATTCTCACAGAAATCAACAGATATAAGTGCTGCTATCATCATCATTTAACAGATCCAGAAGTTGAGTCACTGAGGAAGTAAATAACTTGCCCCAGGTCTCTCAGGAAGCGTGTGACGGAGCCAGGGTTTGACGGAGCTCATCTTCGGAGCTCATCTCCTGACTGCCTTGCTGCTCCGTGTCCCAACAGTGAAAAGATTCCCACAACAAAGCAGAGATCCACAGAGTCAGTCCTCAGCCTTTCTCCCTGCTTGAAAGTTCTTTCTCTCTAGTCCCCTTACTTTCCAGCCTTTAAGAATTGGAAGTTATAGAATCCAGAACGGATACATTGGAATCTCTGCAGGGAAGAATGAGCAGTGAGAGAGTTATTTCTACCTGATAGACGAGGGGCCTTACAGAGGCTTGTAGACACAACTCACCATTTCTCATTCACAAAGGCAGATAAAGTGGGAAATTGCATTTGTTTGAGTCCTCAACCTTGGTTCACCCAACAGTGTGAGCTAAGTACACATGCGGTAAAATAATGGTGCGTGTGTATGTGCGTGTGTGTGTGTGTATGTGTGTGGTAGGGAGGACTGAGAAGGGGAGATGTTGAAAGATGAGGCTAGAGAGATATGCAGGGGATGAATCCTCAGTGAAGCGCTTCAGCTGCCGTTCATTGCGTAGAGACCATTGGGGAGCTTTAAGAGAGAGAGTGAACAACCAGCTTTGTATTTTAGAAATATCTTTTTGTGTAGTGAAGATGGGGTTGGATTGGAGGTGGGCCAAGACCACGTAAGAAAGGAGGATCAGGGAGTCGAGCTGGGAAGCTACTGCAGTTTTCTAAGAGAACGAGATGCTTGTGGTCTGTCCAAGCAATGGAAGAAGTTCCTGAACAGTATTTGCAGGCAATCCACATACCTTGATCAAATGCATTACGGTGATGAAAAATAATTTCCAGCACCCCTTAAGCTCTCGGGAAACCCTTCAGTGTTGATTGGATATAATGGTGGCTGAAGGCTCGTGATGTGTGGATGCTTGATTAGAGATTTCAAACTAATTAACCCTCGTACCTGGAGGTTGTAGGGGATGAAAATTGACATACATATTTATCACATTGTAGATGCTGAAGGATTTCAAAGTAAAGTACTCAGTCTACGGCATAGCTGAATAATGTGGTGGTGAACGGCAGCTCAAAGGAAAGGCGAGTTGGAAGGGGTCCTCACCCTTCAGGATTCTTCAGTCTACTGGAGAAGGTGAACAAAACATGCAGCAGTTGCCTGGTCGGGTGAGGCAGTGAATGAGGAAGGGCCAAGTGTAGGTCGTAAGCTGCAGATGTCCCCATGGTTGGCAAGCAGGTGGTAAAATGGACTGAATCAGAAGTACACTTAACTTTTCATTCATGTAGCAAATATTTATTTAGCAGCTACTGCTATTTATTTAGCAGCTACTATTCAGTGACCATAGGGATACATCAGTGAACAAAATAGACAAAAAAAGTCCTTCCCCCTGGGGACCTTACATTCTTGGAAACATTTATAGAGGAGGTGGGGCTTGCACTGGATCTGGAAGGAAGGGAAGCCTTTATTGGCAGCCAGAAGACATCAGAGAGGGGAAGAGCAAGTAGGAAACTCAGATGCAGGAAATGTTTAAGGAGAGGAGACTTGGGGAGTGGCCAAGGAGAGTTGGTACTGGGGAGCAACAGGAAATTAAATTTAAGGGGCAGGTTGGGGCTGGGTTTGGAAAACTTGGCAGGGGAGATCTGTAAACTTCACAGAGCCCTGGGGATGTGATGCAAACTCAAGTTGAAAGCAGGAGGCAGCAAAGACAGAAGAGAGGTGGTGGGCAGGAAAAATCTGTGGCCATTTCAGAAATCAATTATTTCTCTCTCTTACTCTGCCCTGTCTTTTTCTCTACTCTCTGAGTTTTTAAGATACCTAAAATGTTGTAATTATGTATGAATGCATAAGAAGAGTAGAATCAGGTGGAAACCACGTACAGATCCCTGGAAATTATTATGTAAATGATTTAGCAGTAATGCAGACAGAGTTCTTGGAGTGAGCACTTAACCATTCTTCTCCTCCTGGCTATTTAAGTGTATTGTGAGCTTAAGAATAAATCCCAGCGATCGATGTACTTGGGTAGAGTGTGTCCCTGGGCAGGGTTATCTGGACAGAGTTCCTCCATTGGAAGTCCCTCATGGGAAATTTAATTTTAAATGGCTGATAATAAAGTGGAGAATTAAGATTTAACGAGAGGGAGGGAAAATGGATAAAGTCTCCAAATTCTTTTCTCTCTCTCTTATTCATACCACATGCTTTATGGAATCTTTTATCATTCTGACACTTGCCATTTATATCCCCAGCGTCCTCTCCTGCCAGATTTATTTTACTCTTAGTGTGGAGGAGAAATAAAGCTGCTTATGTAATTCTCTAGCTTGCTCTGCAAAATGTAGAACCCCTGTGATGATTTCAACATCCCAAATCCCGTGAATTCCTCAGAGCAAAGATGTGTACCATCGGTACCTTGAAAAGGAATGTGGGAGCCTGTTCAACCCAGATGTCCCCAAGCTGCAACAACCTAATCGTACAAATCAATGTGGGATAATTGTGGGAAGTCCAAGCATAGATAGAGTCTCCCCCAGTGATTTCTGGGAGACTCCAGAGGTGTCTCGCCTATGCTCAGGGACATTTCTGCTCACGTCCTACCTATGTTGCAGGTGCCCCCGAGAGAATGTCCCTGCACGGCACAGCATTCCTTCAACCCTGTGCTGCCTGTGGCCTCAGAGGACAAGGAGGCAGGGTGTTTCCTGGCTAGCTCTTGCATCTTATCATCAAGGCCCAGAAGTATCACTGCTTGTATCCGGACTCACAAAATCAAACACCTCTGTCTGTGATATAATTTAATGCTAGGCCATCAGAAATATGCATAACAATGTGTGTTGCTGACACATTTTAGTATTTAAGGACTAGATATAAACTGATTTCCCATCAAGAAAAGAAAGTGGGTAAATAAATTGGGGTATATCCATACTGTGGGATAATATGCAGACATTAAAAAGAATAAATGAGATCTCTTTCAGATGACTTGGGCTGCAAATTAAGGAATTTGGGTTGCAAAATAAAAATATAGAAATATTTATAAAATCTGATCCCTTTTTATGCAACAATGTAACCCTTCTAATTATTTTGATATGTAAAGAATTGTTTAATATGGTCTTTATAAGATTATGTTAGTATAAAGAAATAAAATGGAAGGACACAACTTCGGTTGTTAAACAGTATCAGAGACCTTTTGTGTCTGGCCTCACATCTATTCAATCCACCTTAAAAAATTTTGTTTTCCACTTTTAAAAATTGTGGTAAAATACACATAATGTGAAATTTACCATTTTAACCATTTTTAAGTGTATAGTTCAGTGGCATTAAGTGCATTCGCATTGCTGTGCAACCATCACCACCATCCCTCTCCAGAACGTTTTCATCTTCTCAAACTGAAAGATACTTACAATAACTTCGTTAAACACTAACCCCCCGTTCCCCTCCTCCCAGCCCCAGCAACCACCATTCTGTGTTTTGTTTCCGTGAATTTGACTACTCTAGGGACCTCATGTGAGTGAACCATATAGTATTTGTACTTTTGTGACTGGCTTATTTCACTCAGCATAATGTCCTTAAGATCGTCCACATTGTACCATGGTCAGAATTTACTTCCTTTTTAAGGCTGAATAATATTTCACTGTATGCACACACCACATTTTATTTATCTATTCATCATCCATCAGTGGACACTCCAATCGCTTCCACCTTTTGGCTGTTGTGAATAATAACTGCTAGGACCATGAGTGAGCAAAGATCTTTTCAAGATCCTGCTTTTTTTTTAGATTTTTAAAGTTTTTATAGATTTATGGGGTACATGTGCAATTTTGTTACATGGCTATAATGCATAGTGGTGAAGTCTGGGCTTAGTGTAATTGTCACCCGAATTCTACACATTGCACCCATTAAGTAATTTTTCATCCCACATCCCCCTCCCACCTTCTCACTCATCCTAGTCTCCAGGCTATTATTCCTCTCTCTGTGTTCATGTGTATGCACTATTTAGCTCCCACTTATAAGTGAGAACATGTAGTATTTGCTGTTCTGTGTCTGAGTTATTTCACTTAAGACAATGGCCTCTAGTTCCATTAATGCTGCTACAAAAGACGTGATTTCATCCTGTCTGAGTAGTATTCCACGGTGTGTGCGCATATATATGTATATATACACCACATTTTCTTTATTCGGTCATCCATTGATAGACACTTGGGTTGATTCCATATCTTTGCTATAGTGAAGAGTGCTGCAGTAAACATACGAGTGTAGGTATCTTTTTGATATAATGATTTCTTTTCTTTTGAAGACCCTGTTTTCCATTCTTTTAAGTACATACCAAGAAGTGGAATTGCTGAATAATATGATAATTCCATTTTTAACTTTTTAAGGAATTGCCATACTGTTTTCCATAGTAGTTGTACCATTTTACATTCCTACCAACAGTGCACAAGGATTCCAGTTTCTCCACATCCTTGCCAATACTTGTTAGTTTTTTATTTTTTTAAATAGTGGTCCCACTAACAGGCGTGAGGTGGTATCCACTGTGATTTTGATTTGCACTTTCCTAATGATTAGTGATGGATGTTAAGCATCTTTTCATGTGCTTATTGGCCATTTGTATATTTTCTTTGGAGAAATGTTTATTCACTTCTTTTGCTCACTTTTTATGTGGGGTTATATGTATGTGTGTGTGCCTATGTGTCTGTGTGTTTGTGCATTTTGTTGTTGTTGAGTTGGGGAACTTCTGTTATAAGCTGAATTGTGTCCCCCCAAATTCGTATGTTGAAGTCCTAACACCTAGTATCTCAGTAGGTGACTACATTTGAAGATAGGGCCTTTAAAGAGGAATTAAGTTAAAATGAGGTCGTTAGGGTGAGCCCTGGTCTATTTATAAGAAGATACGAGGACATAGACACAGAGGGAAGACCATGTAAATATATAGGGAGAAGGCCACCATCTACAAGGCAAAGAGAGAGAGATCTCTGAAGAAATCTATTCAATTGCATGGAATCTATAGACCAAGTTGGGAAGAACTGACATCTTGACAATATTAAGTCTTCCTATCCATGAGCATGGAACATCTCTCCATTTATTAAGTTCTTTGATTTCTTTCATCAAAGTTTTTAGTTTTCCTCATATAGATCTTGTAGACATTTTGTTAGATTTATACCTAAGTGTTTCATTTTTTGGAGTGTTAATGTAATTGGCACTGTGCTTTTAATTTCAAATTTTACTTGTCAATTGCCAATATATAGAAAAAAAGATGTTTGTATATTAACTTGCGTCTTGTAAACTTGCTATAATTGCTTATTAGTTCCAGGAAGGATTTTTTAGTCAATTCTTTCAGATTTTCTACATAGGCAATTATGTCATCTGTGAACAAAGTTTTTTTTTTCTTTTTCAATCAGTGTACCTTTTATTTCCTTTTTTTTTTTATCTTATTGCATTAGTTAAAACTTTTAGTACAATGTTGAAAAGCAGAGATGATAGGAAACATGTTTACATTTTTCTTGATCTTAGTGGGAAAACTTCTAGTTTCTCACCATTAAGTGGAATACTAGCTGTAGGTTCTTTGTAGATATTCTTTAAAGAATATCTACAAAAGTAGATATTGAGAAAGTTCCTACATTTCTAGTTTACTGAGCTTTTATAATGAATGGATGTTGAATTTGTCAAGTGCTTTTTCTGCATTTATTGATATAAACTAAACTCATGATTTTTATCTTCTTTAGCTTGTTTATATGATGTATTATATTAATTGATTTTCAAATATTGAACCAGCCTTGCATACCTGTGATAAATCTTACTTGGTCATGATGTATAATTTCTTTTATACATTGTTGGATTTGATCTGCTAATATTTTGTTGAGAATTTTTCAACCTACATTCATCTATGGTTTTAGACTTAGAAATATTCATCTATAGTTTTCTTGCAATATCTTTGTCTGGTTTTGGTATTAGGGGATGGTGGCCTCTGGCCTCATAGAATGAGTTAGCAAGTATTATCTTTGCTTCTATTTTCTGAAAGAAATTGGAGATAATTGGTATAATTTATTTCTTAAGTGTTTAGAAGAATTCACGGGTGAACCCATTTGAGCCTGATCCTTTCTGTTTTGAAGGTTATTAGTTATTGATTCAATTTCTTTAATAGATATAGGCCTATTGAGATTGTCTACTTATTTTGTGTAAGTTTTGACACATTGTATTTGAAATTGGTTCATTTCATCTAGGTTATTAAATTTGTGGACATAGAATTATTTATTGTATTCTTTATTATCTTTTAATGTCCATGAGATCTATAACAATGTCCCTTCTTTCACTTCCAATATTAGTACTTTATGTCCTCTCTTTTTTTCTTAGTTAGCCTGGCTAAAAACATACCAATTTATGTATCTTTTCAAAGAACTTAGTTTTGGTTTCATTGATTTTCTGTTTTCAATTTCATTGATTTCTGCTCTAATTTTTATTATTTCTTTTCTCTTGTCTACTTTGGATTTAATTTGTTCTTCTTTTTCTAATTTTCTAGGGGAAGCTCAGATTATTGATTTTAGATATTTTTTATTTTCTAATATATGTGCTCAATGCTATAAATTTCCCTCTAAATACTGCTTTTACTCTATCCCACAAATTTTGATAAGTTATGTATTCATTTTTATTTAGTTCAAAATATTTTTAAATTTCTCTTGAGAAATCCATGTGTTGTTCAGAAGCATATTGTTTACTTTCCATGTATTTTGGGATTGTCCTGTTATCTTTCAGTTGCTGATGTCTAGTGTAATTCCATTGTGGTCTGAGAGTGGACATTGTATGATTTAACTTGTCAAGGTGTGTTTTATGGCTCAGAATGTGGTCTATTTTGGTGAATGTTTCATGTGAATGTCGGGAAAATATGTATTCTGTTGTTATTGGGTAAAGTAGTCTACAGATGTTGATTGTATCCAGTTGATTGATGGTTTATTGAGTTCATCTATATCTTTACTGATCTTCTGTCTGCTGGATCTGTCCATTTCTGATAGATGTGTGCTGAAATCTCCAGCTATAATAGTGTATTCATCTATTTCTCCTTGTAGTCTATCAGTTTTTGCTTCACCTAGCTTATACTCTGTGGCTAGGTGCATACATATTAAGGATTATTTCTTCTTGGGGAATTGACCCTTTATCCTATGTAATATCCTCTTTATCCCTGATAGCTTTCCTGGCTTTGCAGCCTGCTCTGTGTGAAATTAATATAGCTACTACTACTTTCTTGTTTTCCTTTGATTGATGTTAACATGGTGTATCTTTTTCCATCCATTTACTTTTAACCTTTATGTAGCTTTATACATAGACTGTGTTTCTTGTAGAAAACATGTAGTTGGGCTTTGTTTTCTGATCCACTCTGACAATCTCTGTCTTAATTTGTGCATTTAGACCATTGATGGTCAAAGTGATTATTGATTTAGTTGGATTCATAACTACCATTTTTTCCTATTTTCTATTTGTTTCCCTTGTTCTTTGCTCCTATTTTTACCTTCTTTTTCCTGCCTTTTTTGGTTTTAATTGAGCATTTTATAGAATTCCATTTTCTCTCCTTTCCTAGCATATCAGTTACACTTTTTAAAAAACTTTTTTTAATGGTTACTCCAAAGTTTGCAATCTACAATATTTACAACTAAAGCCCACTTTCAAATAACACTATACTGCTTCAAAGCTGGCATATTTTATAATAAGAAAATAATCCTAATTCCTCCTACTCATCCCTTGTAGTCATTGCTATCATCCACTTTACGTATGTATAAGCTTCCATATATAAGCATACATAATCAAGTACATTGTTGATATTACTTTGAACAAACTGTTTTCTATTAGATAAATTAAGAATAAGAAAAATAGAACTTTTTTCTTACCATCACTTATTCCTTCTTCAATGTTCTTTCTTTATGTAGATCTGAGTTTTTAACTTACATTATTTTCCTTCTCGTCAAAGAACTTTTAACATTTCTGGCAAGGCAGGTTTACAAGTGTCTTTTTAAGAGAGAGGCAGAGGAAAGTTTGAGACAGACAGAAGAGGAGAAGACAAGACACACAGAAGAGAAGACGATGTGAAGATGGAGCAGAGGGAAATGCAGCTACGACCCAAGGAATGCCAAAAGCCACTGGGAGCTGGAAGAGGCAGAGGAGGATTCTTTTCTAGGTCCTTTAGAGGGAGTGTGGCCCTGCTGAAACTATGATTCAGATTTCCAGCCTCCAGAACTGTGAGATTAAAAACAAATTTTTTTTTTTTATTGTTTTAAGCCACCAGGTTTGTTTGTTAGAGCAACCACAGGAACCTAATACCAATCCCCCAGTGGGATTAGCTCTAGTTGCGCACAGTGGTGGCAATCTTAATAATTGAAAAGTTGGTTTCTTCCTTCCTGTATCAGTCTTTCCTGTTCCCAAGGATCATTTCCCAAAATAAATTCCCTACCTGCCAACACTGGTCTTAGGCCCTGATTTGGGGGTCATCGGCCAGCGGAATCTAGGCTAAGACACTTGATTCCTGAAGTGACCCTGGGAAGCAGAACCTCAGGATGTTATTATGGCACTGGCTGCCTCACTGGCCTGGCAGTGGAAAGACTCTTGCTGGTGGTAAGTGGGCTGGTAACCACCCCGGCATCCAGTGCAGCAACGAAGGGGTCTAGGGCATGTGAGGAACAGTCCCTCCAAGGCAACGGGTGATTAATTGCTTCTTGCACCTCCTGTTACTCAGGAAAACTACATTTTGTCACACCCCTTTTAATTTTGGAGGCTGCATGTGACACATTTGGGAATACTGCTGTAACCCTTTTATTGGGTGACTCAGAATCCTGTCAGTTTTGAGAAGACTCTGCAGCAGGTCCAAGCTCTGGGGCAAGCTTCCCTGTCGACTTGGGTCACAACACCCAGCAGATGAATAGTGCTAGAGGTATCCACAATAGATAAGGGTGCCTGTGTGGAGTCCTTGGAAAGCCCCAACAGGAGAATCACAGCACAGACCTCTAGGGTTCTGGAGCAAGGTCATGCTTTCTGCAGCAGAGGATTACTCACCATTGAAAAGTAGCTCTTTTGTGTGTTGCTAGGCCCTAGTGGAGACTGAGCGCTTGTCATGAGCCATCAAGTGACTATGTGACCCGAGCTGCCAATCAAATATTGGGTACTATGGCACACACCAAATCATAAGGTTGAACAGACACAGCAGTAATCCATCATGTGAAAGAAATGGTAGGTTTTGGATGGCACATGGAGGGGCACACAGGCACAAGACAGTTCCATGAATGGGTAGCTCTGACTCCCACGCCAACTGCCTCTCTTATAGCACTGCCCCCCAGGGAATTCATACCTGTAACCTCATGGTGGGGGTTTCTTATGATCAACTAACACAGGAGGAAAGAGCTTGGGCATTGTTCCCTGATGAGTAAGCTCAATATTTCAGTGCCAACTGCAAAGGGACCTCTCTGCACTACAGCCCCACTCAGGGCTGCCTGTAGGACAGTGAGAAGAGAATTGCCCTCCTTTTGGGGAGAGCTGCAAGCAGTACGTTGATTGCTTCATTCGTATGGAGGCAGAGATGGCCTGAGGCTTGGCTATACATAGACTCCTGACAGTGCTAAGTGGCTTGGCTGGGTGTCAGGGCATGAAAGGAACAAGAATGAAAAATGAGTCAAGGAAGTAGGAGATGAGGCATTTGGGTGAGCCTACAGGAGTGGGCACAGCATGTGAGGATCTTTGGGTCTCTTGTTCATGCTTATAAGAGAGCTTCTACCACAGAGGAGGCACCGCGTGTGGTTATCAGCTAGTGTCTTTCCATGGCCACCTCTGGGCATGGGCAATGATCCCCTGAATGCCATAGTGGCAGGGAACAAGGCTCTATACCTGGGCCCATCAGCGTGAGCTCCTTCTCATCAAGGCGATCTAGCCACTGCCACTGATGAACGCCCAGGCTTCCAGCTGAAGAGACCACAGCAGAGCTCTGGATGTGATAGCATCACCCAAGGCAACCAGTCAGCTACCTGGTGGCAGGTGGTTTTCTTCAGACCCCTTCAACCTGGTGAGAGCAGGAATTTATTCTTATCAGAATTGATGGCGACTCTGGATACGAGATTCTCATTCCTGGCTGTCAGCATCACCACCCAAGGGCCAACAGAATGCCTGATTTACCAGCATAGAGCCTATATCACATTGCTTCAGTTAAGGGGCCCATTTTTAGCAAAAGTCATGTGCCATTGGCTGCATGGCTATAGGAATCTCTGGTTCTACCATTTAGCACATCACCTGGACGTTGACAGCCTAATGCAAGGATGGAAAGACCTATGAAAGACTCCTTCAAGGTATTATTAGGCGAATATCCCATGGGGTTGGAATGTAGCTTTCAGGACGTGTTATATGCATTGAGTCAATGGCTTAATTGCTAGAGTACATGGATCCTAGAACCAAGGGTTGAAAGAAGGATTAGCACTCGTACCATTACTCCCATGACCCACTTGAGGAATTTATACTTCCCGCCCTGCAACCCTATGTTCTGCTGGGTTAGAGGCTCCCAAAAAGCTGGAGGTGTGCTTTTACCAGGTGGATTCTGCTGAACCTGAAGTTACCACTGCTGCCTAGACACTTAAAATCTCTTGAGCCTGTGGACCATAAGGAACAATATTGGTAGGGGATAATGGAGCCTGGTTACTATGAGAAGCTAGAGTTGGTGCCTCCAGTAGGGTTAAGAAAGGAGCATGTCTGGAATCCAGGGGACACCGGTGCTTCATGCCATGTGGAAGATGTAAATGGGCCATTGCAGCAACTACAGCTGCATAGCCGGGGCAAGGGAGCTAAAGCGCCACCTCTGCAGGGTTAAGGGTCAAGTCCAGCGAGGGTAAGGGGAATCTGGAATGGGTGTGGGTTAAGGAGATGCCACAAGTCAACCACAGTATGGGGACCGGTTGCAGCGGGAAGACTGCAGCTTGGTCCACTAACTCTCTGTATTGCCTTTTGTAGAAATTGCCACTGGTCCTCACGTTAGAGACCCTGTGACTGACTGTAAACTGTACTGGACACCTCTCACGCCTTCCACCCCTTCAGCCCACCCCCTACTGTGGCCCCTGCTGCGGTGAGCAGCTTCGTGCAGGAATACTGTTCCAGCACCATCCCCCTGTTGCACTTCACGCCTAGCCTTCTGCCTGGGGCCCTCTCTGAAGCTGCTCTGCGAGATGACAGAAAAACCAGTCTGGCATCATCTAGGAGTAAGAGGGAACTAATACCCCATGTGGCAATCCTTGCCCAGTGTGAGTCAGGGAATAAACAAGTGCTCTGTCTTCCCTCCAACAGGTAGACAATTCTGAGGTGCATTACACACAAATCCTTGGAGGGGCCCAGGGAGATTGAGCCCCAATTGCCCATGGCAGTGACCAGTTCCACAAAACGCCCTCGTAGTATCTTTCCTTCCTTCCCTGTTCCACTCTTCCCAGTCCCTCCCTCCTGTTTCCTGGGTCACTTCCCCAAATAAACTACCTGCATGCAAACCTTCGCCTCAGGCTCTGCTTTCTGGCTAAGACACGTGAGTTTCCTGGGGAAAATGGAGATGCATGTGGCGTGCTGTTATGAGTGAGGACAGAGAAAGGTAGGGGAAAATTCACAGGAAAAGATATCATTCATCCTAGACCCCACTTTTATAAAATTACATAGATGTGTGCATGGGTGCATTAAGAGATGCCTACAAAAATATTAGTGTTGGTTATCTTGAAATGAGGAGGTATAATTTATATTTTTATATTTTAAAAAGTATTTATTACATTTTAATAAGTTGTCTGAATTATTTACCATGAACAAGTGATATTTACATATTGTAATCAGAAAAACACTGTAAGGAGGAGGGTATAAATGGTGGGAGAAAAAGTAGACCTTCAGACCAAGGTGGGATTCCTCTTTCCTGGCATCTGTGCTTCTTCCTGAAGCCAGAAAACAAATTCTTCTCTATACAGGCAGGCCCTAGGTCATGGACGAGAGACATTCCTGAGAACACGTTTAGGACAGATTTGTACGTAAGTCTGATCCCTGATGAACAGCACATGTACGATAATAATAATAATAATATTACTATAATAGCTTATATGTGGTAATTATTATTACAATGCAATACTGTAATAATAATAATACCCCGTACTGTCATAATAAGTTACAGAAATTATTGTGCTCTTTCTTTTAATTCAAAGAAACAACATAAAAACAAATTCAGACAAAAAGTTTAGATAGGAGATAGGATATTAAAGGTGAACACTCCCCTGATGTTGCATCAACGTCTTGCTCACTGGCAGGGCCATTTGTGTGGCAAGGAGGCAGCTGACGTTGATCGGAAAGTGATGGTGGAGACGGTGCTGGGGAGGGTGGCGTGGGAGCTGGGGAATGAGGGTTTGAGTCTGTTGCTGGAGGAGGAGGGAGCTTACCACTGAAGTCGGTTTCTCAAAAAAGGTATCTAGGGTTGTTTGCACAGGTTTTTTCTTTTTTCTCATTACAAATGGCCTCGTAGCAGCTGCTGTTCTAACTGCACGATAAATCTTTATAAACCGCTTGATGTTAGGATCTTGCTCCTCCAGCTTAGCAAATCCTGCTTTAGTGAGACAAAAGGCTGCAGCTAACTCTTTCGTTGTAAACTCTCTTGGCTCTGGATTTTCTGATTCTTCATGTCCTGTGTTTCCATCAGCTGCGTCTCTGTCTATGACACCAGCCGCTGGCGTAGAGACGCTGCCAACCAGCCGCTTACGCCGTGCAGGTTTGTTCACATGTGTGGAAGAAACTAGTTCCCACATTACTAGCTTGATTATTTAATTATAAATTATGCTTATGGAGAGCCTTGGGATCCCGTTCATCAGTACAGAACGCTGTAAGTCGGTTCATCAGTAGCCCGGGGACTGCCTGTATGTCAGTTCAATGCAAATGAAAGGCTCCAAGGGGTGACCAGAGCCCACTAGTTCCACAGTAGGAGCTGGACCTCACCTGAGGCCCGGCTGGGATCCATGCTGTACACACACACAGTCTTCCTTGTTGAAATCAGCTGAATCAAACCCTGGCTTGCAGGAAAAGAAAAGGAAGTCCTAAGCCCACAGGGAGTTAGCATTTTCTCAAAATCCTCACTTCTGACTGATGGCAAAGGGAGCTATTAATAAATAGGTTGACAGATTGCAAATAAAAAGTTGGATCCTCTGAGAAACAATGCCGTCCATTCATTACCTTCTTTCCCTCATAGGTCAAGGGTCACCACATGGGGATACTAACCCCATCCGATTCTAAAGGCCTTCGGCCAATCTCCAGCGCCAAGTGTCTTGTTTAAAATTGTCTTCCATATAGTTTGGCTCAGCCCATCAGTCATCAGGGCCTGGGCTGAACACTGGGCTGAATACAGCCCGGAAGGACCCAAGGCTGTGCTCTCAGGAGGTGACACAAGTTATTGAGCCCCTTTTTTGAACTAGGATTTGACTTTTGGAAGATATTAGAAGTTTCTAATTTGGAGAGTAGGGAGTTACATCCCTCACAGAGGAAATCTTCTGGATAGAAGAATTTTAAAATGTGTCCTAGAAAACTGGTGAATCAGGTCCCCAAACCTGGGTTGACAGCAGCTTCATGTGTTATTAAATCCTGACTTTTGGAGTAAGGAAATTTCCCACTGGAAAAAACAGAATGAAAACTGATAACTTGGCGTTTGACAGAACAATCAAAAAGAAAGAAAAGGCAGGTCCCCGCAGACATCAGTTTAAAGATCTAAAAACACCAGGGGCATCGCTTTTCAGCGTTAAGATCAATGTTTCTGCTACTCAGTGGCTATTAAATAAGCTTATAAACATTATCATTCTTTATTGAAAACATAATTTATAAGTCGACCCTCTCATGTTTCATTACCTTTCCCTGTCCCCCAACTCTGGGTTTTCCTCCAACATCATTCATTGCCATCGTCACCCATTCCTATCCCCAGTTTCTTTGCTTTAAGGCTCCTTTTACCTTGTCAAGAAAAGGTTCTCAAGGTATGAGCCTGCTTTGAGAAGGCTGGGTTGATGGGCATTTTTTTGAAAAGTGAGCCTGAATGTCTCCCACTTGCCTTCGGGATAAATTTTCCCTCCCATCTCATGGGGCTACCTGGGCGGGGACTGTCCCAGGGCTGTGAGGAGTTGGCCACCCAGGCAGTGAGATGGAGACTTCAAGTTGCATAATATTTAAATGCTATTTAAATATTAGGGATCTCTAGGAACACTCTGGAGTGCTAGAAATGCTGTCTTGGCCAGGGTGGTGGTTATCAGGTATTTAATATATACAAAGTCATCAGTTGTGCACAATTGATCATATACAAGGTATCCCTCAGTAAGTTAAAATACATGTGCCCTCAAAATATCCTGGGCCATGGATAGAACCTCAAATTGTCCTCCTTGTGACTTTGGACTTTGAAAAATGAAGTTGGGGTTATTGCATTTTTCTTGGACATAAACACCACTGAGATAACAGACATTCTGACTCAACAGCAATTTGGGTTAGCACTCTCATCTCATAACTTCAAGAACATTCACTTTTCCTAGGAGAAAAGGAGAACTTACGAGAAGAAATGGACCTTGTATTTCAAGACATCGTGATAGGAAGCAGCATTTAGTTGATTCGTTTAGTTGATTCGTTTCTTTTTCTTTCCTTTTATTTTTTTTAAAGATGACTTTTGATTTATAGTTGGTAGTACCCTAGAATGAGGCTTCATTTCAACACTGAAAATGTTCAATTCCTGAGCGATTTGTGAGCAGCTCCTGCTTGCAGGGTCCTTTCCCAGGGCTGACTTCCCCGGAGACCACCCGGAACAGCCAGCAGGACTGTGCTGCCCGTGTGCTCGAGGTGGGAGCCTGGAGGCTGGGAGGGGGACCCGTGGTGCCACCTGCCAGGGCTGCAGGGTCAGCTGCTCCCCACCTCTGGGGGCTCTAGAAACAGGCAGACTACTGGCCAGGTGGCTGTCACTTGCAATTGTTTGCTTTTATTAAATCAGCCACTCTCTGGGTGACCTGGAGAAGTTGTCCACCTTTCAGGCTTTCACGCTTTTTCACCTGTAAAATGAGGGAGTTGGTCAGACTCAGCGCATGGCAGCCTTGGCTGCAGGTGGAACTCTCCTGGGGAGATGTAACCAACCCAAACCAGGAAGCAGGGGCCGCAGCAAACATTTTTCAGGGCTTTGGCTTTGAGAATGTCAGTCCTTTTGTTCCGGCAAGTGTTAACAGCTCTCGACCAGAGAAATAACCGAGCAGCACATGGAGAGTGGAGAACAGCCCTTATTCCCTCAGCCCGCTCCGCTGACTTCTGATCTTCTGACCCCCCTCCCTTGTTCTCCTCCAGTTTTTATACCCTTGGTAGGACTCAAAAAGCGTCCAATCAGCAACAAGGTTTAACATCCAATCAGCAACAAGCTATAACAACCAATCAGCAATAAGCTATAACAACCAATCAGCAACAAGCTTTAACATCCAATCAGGATCACGCAAGCAGCCCGGCCGTGGAGGGGCCTGGAGCGCTGCAGCGGGACCGGAGCAGGAGCGGCAGGGAGGTGGCGAGCGGCCGCGTCCCGCTTTCCCTGTCACTTTGGTTTCTCAGTCATGGAGGATGTATTTTTAAAAACGCATGCCTGGTGCAACATGCTTTTTCAACCTTCATGTCACTGAAGGATGTTCAGAGTACACTTCCCTTGTGGTTAGATGGTCTGAATATGTTCCCTAACCTGCCGATTTCTTCCCCTTTGCTGCATCGAAAGCCATCCACTTTCTGTTAGAACAAATGAGACCATCGCTGGCTATTTTTTATTATTGTTTTAAGCTTTGTTCTCTGGAAATATTGTTTTTTTTTTTTTTGAGACAGAGTCTCACTCTGTTGCCTGGGCTAGAGTGCCATGGCATCAGCCTAGCTCACAGCAACCTCAAACTCCTGGGCTCAAGCGATCCTCCTGCTTCAGCCTCCTGAGTAGCTGGGACTACAGGCATGTGCCACCATGCCTGGCTAATTTTTTCTATATATTTTTAGTTGTCCAATTAATTTCTTCCTATTTTTAGTAGAGACGGGGGTCTCGCTCTTGCTCAGGCTGTTTTCGAACTCTTGACCTCGAGTGATCCTCCTGCCTCAGCCTTCCAGAGTGCTAGGATTACAGGCGTGAGCCATGGCGCCCGGCCTCTTGACATATTTTTGACTCCAAGAAGTTGCACAAAGAACTCAGAGAGTTCCTGTGTACCCTTCACCCAGCTTCCCCCAGGGATAACATCTGACATAACCATCATCACTGCTTATTATTTCAGGATGAGCCCTCCCCACCCTCAGCAGAGGCCCCGAGCAGTCAGCTTTAGAATCCGAAAGAGCCTAATAGCAAACAGTAGTGTTTTTGCAGCATGTGAGAGCTGAGACAGAAACTCAAGTTTCCTAGTTTCCAGTCCAGACCTTGTAGTGTCTTCATGTGACACAGCCTCGCAAGGAGGTGACAAAAATCCCCAGATGAAAACCGATGATTTATCTACTTAAAGTAGAGGCAGCAAGTAACTCACGGATTCATACTTTTGCTTATTACCCTTCCCCGCAGTGGAGATGGATGGGTGAGTCTCTCCACTGCGTGAGGATGATGAGGTGGGCTGGGAAGGCAGTGAGGTGTGAGCCATAGAGGACGTGCCGGGACTCGAGGGACTGAGGACCTAGCCCTAGTTCTGCTGACCGAGTGAACCGAGGAAGCTGACCCTGAGAAGGGGGTTAGCGTGCAGGCTGCTTGGCAAGGGGAACCTTTTGTGGAAGGAAGGGGCCGAAGCAGGACAGGCAGATGGAGAAGCTGAGGCCCAGCGACAGCCGCAGCCAACCACGTAGAGAGCTCCTGCACTGGAACCCCCCCCCCCCCGCATGATGTCAAGTAGGGTGAGAGGTGCAGGCCTTTCCACTCCACATCCATCAGTGTGGGCTGTCCCAGGCCAGGCCGGGACTGGATGAAAGCAAACACTCTGAAGGCAGCCAGGGCAGGGTGCAGCCCCATACAGGGGGTCAGGCATTCTCCTCGGCAGGAATCCTCTCTCTGTAGGGAGGGAGCAGTGGATCAAAATTTCAGCACCTTGGGGGAATTCTGACACGTCCACCTGCAGGAGTGTGCCTGCCCCCCACTCTGGCCGCTCATGACACCTTCAGTGTTGACATACACGTTATGCTACATAAAAGCACACGAAAGGAGCTCCAACCCCAAGCCTTCAGAGGAAGTGACATTTTAGCAGTCTTAAAAGGTGAGGTAGATATTTCTCGGGGAAAGAAGGCAAGGAAGGGTGGTCCAGGCAGAGGGACCGGCATATATAACAGAAAGGGACAGAGACAGATGTGATGCATTTAGGAAACTTCTGGAGGTCAGTTAGAGTAGAGGGTATGCAGGTGGAGCACAGCTGGGAGTGGTGGGAAGAGACTGAGCAAGTAGGGTCGGGTGCCATGCAGGCTCGAAAAGCGAAGGAATTGCGTCAGCTCTAAATTAGCTCCTATGTATTTGCAGTAAGTTAATTTTCCCTGTTTGGATAATATTAAGTGTTCAGCTGCCAGAGACCGGGGTGGGGAGAACTTTCAACAATGCTAAAAGAAACCCATACCTTGACAATTTACTTTGCTATCTGATGAGTGGGAAATTAATTTCCATATTAACACATTATGTGAAGATAAGACACAGAAATACAAATGAGAAAAGACACGTAGGTCTCTCATTAAATTTCTAAGGAATACAGTGTGTGCATTAGTGTGAAACCAGGAAACCTAATTTGAGAGAGATTGCAGGGAGCAGCTGTACAGAGATGGATTACCCGGAGAAACTGGTTTGGCTGTGGCGCTGATGTTTTCTTTTCCTCTGTGAATGGAACAAGATAAGACGTTTCTTACAAAATGTAACCATTTCTGGCAGTATTCCCTGGCCCCACTCCTTCCACCCACACACCCCCTCCCCCCACCCAAGTGCTGCCGGCACAGAGGCCGGCTCTCAGCAGGGTGGGGAGTTCATTATCCAGTGCCCAGGGGCCCCCCAGCCTGGGCCCCAGAGACCCTCGCAGAGGAATTGTGCAAATATGGGGGGAAATGCTTGTTCCCAGTCCTCTCCAGCTTGGCTCTGTGCTCTGCCAATCCAGCTTTGGAGGATGAATTGATGAATTTCCCTTGTGGCCAATGGCACCGAGACAACATCACCACTGAGCCTAATCCTTATGCATTTTTAACTCCCTCCGCTCCAACCAGGCTCCAAGGAGAAAAGATTGCCTTGGAAAAATTCCCAGGACAGGCTCCCAGGCAGCCAGAAGGATGGGTGCCACTTTCTGTGCAAGGCTGAAGGCACTGGGCTTGAGTGGGTTACTGTATAATGGAAAGTCAGAAAGAACCTGGGCTCCCGTGGCTGTGGCTGAGGCCAGCTCGTGGCACCCCCAGCACTGCTTGTGGCTGCCTGGTCCTCACCCTGCTCCTGCGGAGAGGAGTAGGTCCAGCAGGTGCTCAGCACATGAACTGTCCTGTCCTGGAAAGAAAGGAGACAAGGACAAGGACTCAGTAGGCCACGACCTTGCTGTGTGACCTTGGGCAAGTCACTGAATCCTCCCTTTCCCTCCCCCGTTCAATGGAAAGTTTGAGCCACGTGATCTGTAATATCCCTGTGAATGTTAATATCCTATAATCCCTGGTATTCTAGTGACTAACAGCAATGTCATGCGTTCATATATCATGGTGGACATGGTGACAAGCCCTCCAGATGACCCTTTAATGAAGCTCCTGTTGCCCAGCAGTTGAGAGTGTCATTGGGAAAAATGGCTTCAGCTGCAGAGAGCTGGCGACTCCATGGAGTGGCAACTCTTCCCAGGTAGAGACCTGGTCTGTTGGCTTCCAGCAGTTAGCAGGCCCGCAAGGGGCCAGTTAGAAAGAACCTTCCTCAATGAGGACACGAATGAAAGAGTGAAGGAATGAAGGATAAACAGGGAGAAAATTTGCTTCCAAGAGAAAATAGCTGGAAAAATAATTTTTTCTCTGACTTAGAAGATGATTGATTACTTTTTTTTTTTTAAATACCTTTCTCTTTAAAAGAGAAAATAAATAAATAAATAAAAGATTCTCCAGGTCAGAAGCCAGACAGAATTTTTCACAGCTCTGAAAAAGGTGATAGTTAACAGAGAATTCACTCCCCTTGTGTTGGGTGGCATGTGCCACCCAAGCGTTCACTGCCCCTATAAGGGTCCCTTCTGCGGAACACTGGGGAGGAAGACGCTTGTCTCCAACGTGCTCCCTGAGGAGTTCCTCGGTGAAGTGGGAGTCTTCCTCCCTTCATCCCCACAGGGCAGTGGTCTCCCCCAACCCACGGCACCCGGCGCCCCTGCACTCCTGGCCCTGCCCATTAACGCCACCCGCTCTGCCGAGGGCATGCACAGGGGGAAGCCCCTGCTTGGCCAGCCAAGGCAGCATGGGAGGGTCTGACTTCACGGAAGGGCGGGAGGGAGAAGGAGAGGGAATGACAAGGCGGGGAGCCGTTGTGGAATTGTGCGTGGTCTGATGTGGTATCCGTCTGTGCTCTGTGACCACATGCCTTGGTCCCCGAGAGAAGCCCAGAGTTAGCCCCTCACAGAGGGGGGCCCGCCTCTGTTCCTAGCCTGGTTCCCCATCTCAGGTCCGCCTCCTTTGACAGACAGGGGCTACGAGGGACACTCACTACCCAACTCCAGGCGTGGCCATTTCCTTGGAGCACGGTGTGAACGGCGCCCCCTGCAGTTGTGCCACACAGCAGCCCTGGAGAGAAGCCCCTTCAGGCCTCCCGGCTTCAGAAGGGTCCCACCACCCTCCCCCAGAGGCTGGGCTTGTCTCAGTTTCCCTTCCCTCGGTTCTCCGTCCCAGTGCTCAGACCCTCACTCAGAGCCTGCCAGCTCTCATGCCTTTCTATCTGGAAGCAGATTAGAAGCCCGAATTAGAAGGGATCAGGGTGTGTGCGGAGGCTGCTAAAGACGAGAGTGCTGACTGCAAGACTATGAAGGACGAAGAAATGGAGATTTTATGCTTAATAAATCCCTATGCATAGAGAATACTGTGTTTGGTGCCTTCCGGGGGCAAAACCACTCTTCACGGCTTTGTAGCCCAGCTGGACCTTGTGCACCATAACCCGTGGGTGGAAGGAGGTCCTGCGTCCCCAGGGCAAGGTGAACCGAGGGGAGGAGGTGGCAGTGGAAGGAAAACGAGAGGGTGACTTGAAGGACCTGGGCCAGCCCCAGTTCCACCAGTACCAGCCATGTGACCTTTAGCAAGTCACCATCCCTCTTAGAGTCCCAGTGTCATGCTTGCCAAATAGGGGTGAGGGCATAATAATAGCAGGACACCTGCTATGGGCTTCTTGCGATGACAAGATAATATGGACAGAAAGTCCCCTGTGAGTTTAAAAGCACTAAATAAATGTTTGAGTTTAATTACTCAGCTCAGTGTTTAAGGAGAAAGGAATATGTGCGGTAAGATTTAAAAATAATACTCTCCAAAATTAGAGAAAATGAGTTTTGGAAAGGAAAGAGATGGCTTTTGGTTTGTTAAAGAATTCACTTAGGTGAAGTTTTGTTTTATAGTTAGAGAGAGAGTGAGCGGCTGAGACAGAGAGAGAAATAGAAGCTCTCAGTGGTGAACAGAAGTTCTAGAGTTACGTGTGTCTGTGTATGTCCATTCATGGATTCATTCATTCATTTGCTGAGTCTTGGCCATGGAGTAGGCCCTGAGCCGGGTGCTGGGAATACAATGGCAAGAAGAGATGAATATGGTCCCTGGCCCTTTTACTCTACTGGGGGAATTAGTAAAATAATCCCACCAGTGAATGCATGAGTCCAGACTGCAGTGGTGACTCTGAAGTATGGCATGGTGGACGCAGTTTGCCTAGGTTCAAATCCAGTTTGTTGGCTGGGCAACATTGAGTGTGTTACTTTACTCTTCCAAGCCTCAGTTTCCTCATCTGTTGAAGGGGGAATAATAGTATTTGCCTCTTAGGGTTGTTGTGAGGATTAAATGAGATAATACATACAGAGCAGGGTTTCCTAACCTCAGCACGATTGACATTTGATGTCAGATAATTCTTTGTGGTGGGGCTGTCCTGTGTGTTGCAGGGTGTTTAGCAGCACCTCTGGCCTCTGCCTATTACCTGCCGGTAAGCCCCTCCCCCCACACTGTGACAACCAACAACATCTCCAGACGTTGCCACTTAACAGCTTTTGTCCCGGGTTCAGAAGCACTGGTCTCGAGCATGTAGAGCAGTGTCTGGCACATGTTGAATACTGAATATATGCTAGCTTTTATCCTTTATATGCTAGCTTTTAGAATTTTCACTAAGGAAAGGTGCACAGGAAAACCAGGGATTTGAGTCCTGATATTGCCACTGACTGGCTGTGATCTAATCTTGAGAAGATGAATGAATTTGTGTGCACTTTGGTTTCTCCAGCTCCTAAAAATGGTGATCATCATACATATTTTACTAAGTGGAAATTAAGTAAAATAATGAATTATTAATTTAGGTCCGCATGAAGGTATCTAAAATAATGACTATACTGTGTCTTCAAGGCAGGAGTCGGCAAATAACAACCCGTGGGCTAACTGTGGCCCACCATCTGTTTTTGTACAGCACACAAGCTAAAATGGCTTTTTAACTTTTTTTATTGAGTTGCAATTTGCATAATATAAAATCAACCATTAACCATTTAAAAGTGTGCAATTCAGTAGCAGTGGCTTTTAAATTTTACGTGGCTGAAAAAAATCAAAACAATGGTATTTCTTGGCATGTAAAAAGTGCATGAAATTCAAATTTTCGTGTCCATAAGTACTGTTGGAACCTAGCCCACCCTTGTTCCATGGCTGCTTTCTTGCTACAACAGCAGAGTTGAGCAGTTGTGACAGAGACCGTGTGGCCCACAAAACCTGACATAGTTACTGTCTGAGCCTTTGCAGAAGCCTTTTCTGACCCCTCCTTGAAGGTCTCAACAAGACTGGGGGGTTGGACCACTTACTCTTGGGAAATATGTGCTTGTCCTTCTTGGTCGTGCTTGCTGATTTTAGTGAATGATGGAGTTTACTTCAAAATATGAACCACTGGTATTTTTCTCCATCAGCTTGGTGTAGTCAGCAGGATCTGTAGCCATGTGGCCCCAGAGGCTAGGAAAGATGCTGGCATCACAAGGACAGAGGATACACAGTGAGGCCTCCTGCCGTCTTGCTTTCAGTTCCTTTCTCTTAACTTCCCTTTGCTGTCTGGGGCTGGTGCAGCTGACTCCGCTGCAACTGAACAGTTCAGTTTGGAAGCCTCTGTCATTTCAATTCCAGGTCCTAAATGGAGGCTTCCCTTTGTCTATTTTCTGTGTCACCTCTTTCCCCCTATGATATCTTTCCAATAAAACATTTGATGTCTTGGTTTTCATCTCTAGTCCAAATCAATTGACTACAGGCACTGCTTGGTCCAAGGATTAACTAGAGTTTCCCAACACTGCTTAGTTCATGCTAAACCATTACTTTAACTGGTCTGTAAAGTCTGTTAAAATATGGAAGAATTACAATCAGAAGGACCAGAAATTTTACTTTCTTTTTTGATGGGCCACAATGTAGGGAAAATCTGAAGAATATTTATCTTGAGCAGATGGAGTTTAGGTGAAAGTGGGAGGAGAAGTTTAGATGAGAGACAAGATGCTTGAGTGCCTGCAACGCAAATAGAAAGTCTTTCAGAATGTTCACTTCCCATATTCCCCCAGAGGCTTCCTCTGGGACTGTTTCCTGGCCTCTGCATCTTAACAAGAACTGAAGAACTTCTGGGCCTTATCCCTGACAGCCCTTATGGGGACACCATCTAAGTAAGATGAATCCAAAATACCTGGCCCTTTAGTAAAGGTTTTTCCTGGTTGTATGTATATTACGCAGATATGGAGGTCTCCATTAGATGAATTTTACTTTGATATTGATAATTCTATAGATCAAGTAATACCCCAAGCACATCCTTGTCAAAATCCACCTATTGTCCTGTCGCCTGGGATCCTGTGTCTCCTGGGCTGGGTCTGAAGTAGTGGCCATGGCCCAGTGTCCTCAAAACTTAGAGAGGAACTGGAAACATTCACAACAACGCTTAAAAACATTTTTGATGTAGCAGATCTTAATTATGAGGATGTTAAAAATCTCTGGCGGTAGCTTTGAGCCTCAACAAGGGTGAGATGTGATTTCTCCTGGGGCTGACCAGCCACATCCTTGTCCCGCAATCTGATGAGATTCCTTTAAAATCTCCTTTAAAATCTTTCAGCTCTCTGATAGCTTGAAATAGAAAAGAATTATTGCATGACATAAGGAAAGTATACCCATCAGTTTCATATTAGAGCTGGTTATCTAAAAACTAATAAATTATATTCAGAAGTCAGAGGAATGCCCTCAAGGTTCTTAAAATCACCTTGGGGAATTCTATAGGCAATTTTCCATGGGGAGAATGGTTAAGGTCCTCTGAAGGTTGTTCTTCAGATTTTCGTCTACAGACTGTTGTCCAAGGTTTCAGAAGGAATCCAGAATGCAGCCCTCAGTGAGAAGCCAAGATTGACTCATAAATCCATCCAAGCAGCCATCCATGAGCACAATAAGATTCAAAACCTAAAGAAAGTGGAGGAAGCTGATCTTACATTCCTATAAGAGCAGTAGATTGTGGCATCACACTTTAATGCTAACTCTTCCATAAACTCCATCCAATAAATGACTACTGTTCTAAAACCCAGGGCACTGGACAATTTGCTAGAATCATGTTAGAATTCTCTGAAACCCCCTTATGTCTCCCCTAGATTTAAAAAGGACATAGCCTGTCCTGCCTGTCCTGCCAGCCTGCCTCAACCATTCTTAGCAACGCTTTCCCCCTTTCATCCACCAATCTCACATCCAATCACAGACAGGCACACAGTGTTCTTACACTTGGGCTACCCATTTTATGTTGTCATTTATTTGTTCTGCCCACTATCTGGTTGGATGATTATTACTGCAAGAACTGAGGGAAAGCACTCGGCCATCATCTTATTAAATGACTTCAAAGCATCCCCGAGCCCTTCATGAAGAACATTCTTCTCTCCTTGGCACATGTGTGTACTGAATTGAAATTTACTTTGCAAATTAAATACATCAATGAACTGCAGGGTGAAAGTGATAATATATGTGGACCAGGTCTTCCTATCTGGACAATCTTGAGTGGGAAACTAACAGCGACTAAGCTACAAGAAATGTCCAGTTTGGATTTGACCTCTGTAGAAGTCCTGTCTGTCTATGGGCAGCTGCTCTAATGAGACAGGGAATTAGCTCAGGGCACCTGCTGCTAAAACCAAAGTCACATCGCCTATGAGGCCATTTTGATGCCCTAATATCTATGTTCACTAAGCAGAAGAGGCATAAGAGCCCTTCATTAATAACCTCCTTAAACAGAGCATCTTAGTTCTAGCCCAGAGTCCATGTACCTTTAGACATTCAGTAAAGAGGTCAGGACATTTTAACACTTATGGCAGACAAGTCTCCTGTCTTGTTGGGAACTTGTGTCACCTTAATGAGTATGTCAGCCTTGTTCATTCTGTTGTTCCTAATTCTAATACCATTGTCTCCTGGATCCCAATGCAGGTCTCTGTTGTTTACCTGGCCAGTACATTATTTGTCCTCTCCAGCATCTTCCCAGGCCCAATTCCTCTTTCCTTTTCTACCATGACCAACAGCCCACATCACTTACACAGATGAGCTTAGTCGGGAAATTGCTCGAGTTGCTGCAGCTGCTAATGCTGCTTCTCCCAAAGACTATTTCCTCCTGATACTTACCAACCGTAAAACAACTATATAACTGAAAGAATAAGGCCCCTGATTAGAAAAAGGCCATCAGGAAAACAGCAGGTTGCTACCTTCACCCTGTTTGCAATCTGTTCATGCCCATGCCAGCATCCCAGGATTCATACGTCCCCTCTACCAGTTAATATGTCAGCTGGAGGACACACCTGGCAAAGCAAAGGTGCAGAACAAATCAGAACTGCCTGTGTGTGCCTGGATTATACAACACGGCAGCTTGTCATTGCACATGTGCCTGCACGTTGTGGTGCAGGAAGCTGGTCCGGGACCCATCGGAGCTCAGCTAGGTGTTGGAAGCCTTTTAGCCACTAGCAAATTGAATTTATCAATTTTCTATCCAGTGGTAACACCATGTCCTGCTTATTATATAATATGCTTATTTTCTGGAGGGTCTCAGGCTTTTCCCTATATCAGTGGTTTTCAAACTTTAGTATGCATCGGGATCACTTGGAGGGCTTTTGTTAAAACACAGATTGCTGGGCCACACTTCCAGTTTCCCATTCAGCAGGCCTGGGGCCTAAGGATGTGCATTTTTAGCAAATTTGCATTTCTAGCAAGTGCCCAGGTGATACTGATATTGTCAATTTCATGACCACCCTTTGAGAACCGTTGTTCTAGGGAAATCAGAGATTATAACTTTGCCAAAACATTGGTCCAAAAATATATTCATTAACATAGACTCAGATTAAGTCCCCAATGTTATGAGACAAGTTTTCCAATTTTTATGTAACAGCAGAACCCATAAACTAAAGCTTTGGCAAGACAGAGAACAAAAATTATGACATTAAGCCAAAATTAAGTAGATTTTTCAATAAAGACCTTAAAACGGCCTGAAGCCTTCTCTGTTATCATAATGACACATAGTTCTGTAGCCAGAGAGCTCAGTTCAGATGAAATTGAAATGGGATGGCCCAGCATGGTTCTAGCTTACATTGCCGCTGTCTTCCTCCAACATCTAGAACAGCAGTTGGTAAATTATAGCCTGTAGGCCAAACCTGGCCTGCCACCTGTTTTTGTATGGTCAGCAAGCTAAGTGTTATTTTTATATTTTTAAATGGTTGATGAAAAAAATGACTGTTTCATGAATGTGAAAATTATACAACATTCAAATATCATTGTCTGTAAAGTTTTATTGGTACACAGCCATTTTCATTGTTTTTGTGTTGTCTATGGCAGAGTTGAGTAGTTGCAACAGAGAAAAAAATCCATTAAAATACTTACTGACTTGCCCTTTATAGAAAACATGTGCTGACCTCTGCACTGGTGGGAAAGGGGGTTACCCTGTGGCATCCACTTGGCTGAGTGAAAACCACGTGAAGCCCGCCAAGAAGTGATAAAGAGCCCTTAGGAGATGCAGGCCCATTGGCCTCAGCACTTGGGTCACAGACTAAAAAGTGCTGGGTTTCAGTATTTCCATCAGATTATTTATTACCCATCATTACACTTGGCTGTGTCTGCCAGAAAGACCTTTCCTCTCTGCCCCTCATCTCCGGATGTCTCTGAGCTCTTGCTCGCCTGCACCGTCCTTATGCAATACTCTAGCAAATGGTTTCATTACCAGTTCTCTAAGCTCAGCAGCTGCGCTGGAAAGTAGGTAAGTTCTGGGTTTGTGTATATGGCCTTCTTGATGGTGGTGAATCTTTTCTTCATGGTCTTGCTATAAATATTTTATTTTGTAGCAATTTATGGAGTGGTGAAGTCCCCCAGATAGAAATGGAGCTGGAACAATGCCAGACAAGACTCTGCATGTCCATCAGTGTGGTCACATACAGGCCCGATAACCCCACTAGGGCAGTGGCAACGTGCAGCCTCGCAATCTCCTATGAATGACCACAGTGGAAGACTGGATCACAGCAAATTTACCAAAGGCACAAACATTGAGCAAAACAAACCTGGTTGTTTTGAATACTGAATAATCTTGTATTCAGTGAGTGCAGGATCTCAAGAATGACTGACTACTTGGAACACTCTCTCCAAACAAACAATTAAAAATACATGATTCGGATGTGAAGCTTTCACTGATAAAGCTATAAAGTCCTTCTGTTTGCACATTTTCCTCAAGTCTCTGTACTTTTGTCGCCATGAAAAATGTGTGAATTTTTCGGTCTAAAACTAAAAATTATGAATTAAACCGCTTTAAAAACAAGAGTCCTATTTTTCCAGTTTCGTCTTATGTTAAAAAACTTTTTATTTTACTTTATTTTTTTTTAAATTTTTGATCTATTACAAAGAGAACACAAGTCTAGGAATAAAAAGTCTTGGTTCTATAAAAAGCAAAAATGTGGAGGTGGTTTTTGGTTTAAAAAGTCATTTGTGTGTCTTGTTTTTCTAAAACATATTTTTCAGATATGGAGACCTTTGTATAATATCCTTTTTAAACTTCAAAAGGTGGTTAAAAACATTTACATAATGAAAATGAGAAATTAAATATTTTACTTTAGTATTAAGAACGTGATTTGCTGTTTTTTCCTCCATAGGGAAAAGAGCGATTGATTTATGCAAATGTAACGTAATATGAGATTTCAATGTAATGTAATATGTGATTGGAAAACATTGTAATTGTATTATTTTGGTTGCAATGGTAAGGAATGATGTCTTTTGTGAACTGGTGCTATCCAAACCCTAATAATCTAAAAAATATATGCATCTAGAGAAAAATTTCCACTTGAACATTTTGGATAAATTTTATTTTATTTGAATAAGTAATACAGTTTCATAGGTCAATAAAACCAAAACAATACAAAAAATATGTACTAAAATGTTTGTTCTTACCTCTGTTTTCATCTATTCCATCCAGCTTGTTTCTCATAGGTAACCATTTATATTAATTTCATGCTTATCATCTTGGGTTTTCTCTTGCAAATAAAGCAAGTATGAATATTTATTCTTATTTTCTGCCTTTTCTCATTTAAAAAAGGTGGCCAGTAAAGGCAGTGTTAGATGCCTTGCTTTCTTACTATGGAACCTATAGATTTTTCTTTGTCATAAATAGTCATAAATAGAAAGCCTCCACATTCTTTTTTTAGCTGTACAGTACTCTGTTGTGTGGCCTTACAACAATCTCTTCAACTGATCTCTTATTGCCAGAACTTGCTTGTTTCCAACCTTTTGCTATTGTGCCCTTCAGGAACATATTAAAGTTTTCTTCTATAGGTTTTGCACATTTCCATGTTAAGCACCTGGTTTTTGTTTATATGTGGTCCTTTCTCTTGTTCTGAGTAAACCTTTAAGGTGTAATATCTGTTACATTTTTCTAATATCTGTTTATTAAACAGTATATTTCATCTGGTTATAATTGGTTATATTTTCTAACATTCACAATTTGTTCTTAGAAGTTTGAACTTCTATGACATTAGGGTAATGAATATTTGTGTTTATTTAAAGTCTTCTCAGAACTTGACATTCCAAATGAGGATTGTCTTTAATTAAAAGTAAGGTTCCTAATAATACATTCCTAATATAATACATGAAGTAGTACTCTCATACATAATCATAACAACTGTGTTTGCATGTGTTTTTCTTTGGTACTCATATGAAATTCCAAGATACTAGGATTCTCTTAAAAATGCCCAGAAGGAAAATTAAAGACTATAACTGGTATGGTCTCAAATAACACTCATTAGGAGAATTATTTTGATTTATAAACTGTAAACTTTAGTATAACAATATGTGAGGTAATTTCTTATTTTAGTAAGGGACTATTTATTGCTCATTATAAAAGGAAGAAAATACTCTAGTTCAGAAAGGTATAAAGATAACATAAAACGTTCTAACATCAGAATTCTGTAAAGTAAAAATTTAATTGAATATATAAAAACATGCAATCTCTAATAGTTCTAGAAATTGAATAGTAGAAAGCACAATTACTTTGCCTATCCAGATCTTATGTTTATGAATCTTCAAATATAACCATGAATTTAGTCATTGCAGATGGCTCAGAGGTGCTAAATAAAACTCTCATACACGACTTTCCACACATCTCTTAAAGTGGTAGGACAGAACTGATTTCTGCTGTACTCCACTAGCTGAATATTGCCACTGAGAAAATACTAGTAGTCAAAGCTAGTCTCTTGAGAACTAATGCTACCATCTGTTAGAATGCCAACACGTTTGAATTAAAAAAGAGATGGAAACAATGAGACTAAACCAAACTTCAGATAAGTACTTTAAAAAAAACTACACAGAATGTAGGATGATAAATGACTTTAAAATTGATTTATTCAATAATACTTAGTAAGTGAGGACTTTTATTGGGCACTAATGCAAAGAGTTCTGGGGATACACTGGAATACAAATTAATTAGACTGCCATTTTTAGTAGGATGCATTCTAAGGGTAAAACGAACAGCAATTACTCTATTGAACTTCTTTGAGTAGCATCACTGTATTGATATAGTAGTGCTATTTTGTAATTTATTGATTGTCAGTTAAAGCAAATAAGTGTTATTGTTTCTAGGAATAAGATTTTTGATATGAGTAAAGTTAATATAAACTGTAAAGAATCTAGTATTGAATTTAGTACATACACACACACGCACACATATCATGGTGTTGTTTTACTTTCCATTAGTAGAATGACATCATAGATTGTGACTTTAAGTCAGACAAAACCATAAGAAATGTTCAAAATTCAACCAGATATCATTGTAAATGTCAGTAACAGTTGTAAAGTACTTGGGGATATGAAAGAATGCAAGATTCCATCAAATTCTAAGGCCTTTAGTATTAGATAGAAAAGATATTTACATATTTTAGAATCTCAACAAATCATATAGGCCAAGGTTCCCATGTTAGTGGTCAAATTTTCCAACATGTAAGTAACTTTACTCATCAAATTTCAACCACAGACATAGGTTTCTGGCAATATGCTTGACTAAATATACAGAACAACAATACCAATGAAAACCACCAAATCAAATATGCTGCACAAAACATGGTTTTAAAATCTTCTTAAAAGCACTGAAGGACTAACAAGGGAGTAAATAATTTTCAGGCCAAAATCTCAGTGATTAAAAAGTAGATAAGGCAGCATAGAGAGACAGAGAGGTGGAAAATATGAAAAAGTAATTAAGAGATGTGGAGAACAGAATGAGAAGGTCTAACATACATGTAATTGGACTTCCAGAAATAGGGAAGATGAGGAATGTAAAAGAGGCAGTGTTATAAGAGATAACTCTTGAGATACCAATTTACAGATTCAAGAAGTACAGCCAATCTCAAGGAACATATAAAAAGAAAAGGAATTAATTCTCATTTACAAAAAAATTAATAACAAAGAGAATACTTAAAAGTAGGTCAAGAGAAGACAAATTGCCACCAAAAGAACTATAGATAGACTGACCTCTGACTTATCAAAAGCAGATATGGAAGCCAGAAAACTACATCCTAAATGTGGTGGAAGAAAATAGTTGTCAAATTAAATTCTGTACCCAGTGAAAATATCCCTTTTAAGTATGAGCACAAGATCAAGAGGTATTGCTTCTGACATCTACTATAGATATAGAGAAACTATAAGGAATTCTTAAGGAACTGTATAGAAATTCAGGCCAATATCTCTGGTCTCATATTGTGGACTGGGAGGCCATTGAGTTTTACTATGTCCTGTATGATTTCCAACAATCTTTGCTTTCTGTTGTAGCTTATTATCACTTACCAGGAAAAACTGCTTCCTCCTACTCTGCATTTCCTTGACTGGTGGTTACCATGTGACGTTTCCCTGTGTCATTTGAAGAAGGCACTGTAAACTGGGTGTGCTAAGGTGGAGAGCATCATTCTGCAGAAGAAATATTCATGCTGCCCTTGTCCCCAATAATAAAGCTACATGTCACAGAAACTGTTGGTTTAGACCTTGGAAAACAAATAAGAATCTTGTTTTATTATACTTTCTCTGAACAAATACTGCGATCCCTTTTAAAAGTCAGTTATAAGTGTGCTTTACAAACACCTCTTTAGAAATTGCTAACCCAGGCTTTCTCTTAAGAGAACATCACAGAGTATCTTGTCATGTTGTAATTTTTTACTACGATCAGCTTGCTTCTTAATTTAACATACCTGAAAGAATCCACCTTTCCTTTTGTACATTTCAGTTGAAAGGCTAGTCAAGGAACCGGGTAGACAAGTGGTAGAGATTTTGTGTTGTGTGTGTTTGCTTTGCTCCTTTCTGTATGAGTCTTTTTAGTAAATAACAAAGTCTTCCTCAAAGCCTGGTGTCTGAGGTCTTATTTTCTACAATTCATCAAATTATTCTTGAGCAGAGCAGTTTAATAAGCCCATGATATAGTGGCTAAGATTCCAAGGTCTTCTTCAAGGCAGAAAAGGTAATCTGTCAGGGATCCTCAAAGAAAGGGGAGTTTTATAACTGGAGACACCCTTATTTTGCTGAACACCCTGACAAGGCTGCTGAGGTGAATTGCTCTGCATAGTTGAACAGGGCGAGAAATTCAAAGTTGCAGTGAGTATGTATGAGAAACTGAGAGTGGAAAGAAAAGAACTAGCAAGGATCAAAATATATATTAAGAAACAACAACAACAAAACACTGTGGGAGAATTGATCTATTCTCCTAGGGTGAGGGGTCTTAGCCTTTCATGTGCCATGTACCCCTTCGGCAGCCTGGTGAATCCTATAGCATCCCTTAAATGCAGAAAATAAAATACATAGGATTACAAAAGAAACTGATGATATTGAAATACAGTTATGAAAATATAAAAAAGAAAAATATGAGATACAGTAACATATGTGCTTTTTATTAACACTTTACATAAAAAGATCTAGAAGTAGGTCTGTTTACCACCATAAGTTTTGAAGTAGTGGTGAGCATAGATGATGTATTTCCAGATACGTCAACTATAATGTGATATGACAAAAAACCCTGTGATTTCTGTTACTGAGAAAGCCACAGGTATAGTTGACATGGTTGCCAACATTAATATTGGAAGGAAGTGTTTAACTTCAATATTTTTGTCTAATCAAGGTCGCAGACCCTAGATAAGGAACTTCTGCTCTAGGATATAATGTAAATTTCCTCCTTCACCGTGTAAATCTCCAGCCAAGACTATGCTGGGATGCAATGCTTGCATGTGGGTGCAGGAAGGACCAGGAAACATCATGGGGGGCTGGTCTCCTACCAACTCTCGATGCCAAGGCATATACCAAGGGCTCGGTGATCCGTGGCACTGCCTGCTGGGGATAGAGTCGTGGCCCCTGCCTGCCATCTTGTGTGCACAAAATGCGGGTGGCTAGGAAGTACATGCAGCGAATATCTGCTTAGAAGAGAAATGCACATAAAAAGCAGGAAATATGTAGATTAACTATTTTCCCTAAGGTACATTAAGAGCATTCATTAGGAAGGCTGAAAGGATTTTGTGAATCCTTCCACCTCCTCATATCTGTGAGGCACTTTTAACTTCTCAAAGCATTTTTCCATCCATTATCTATTTTTCCATGACCACCCTGGAGTTGGCAGTGCAGCTATTGTTCTTTTGCTGCTTCTTCCAAAAATATATATTTATAACACAAATTTACCAGAATCAGAGCAAAAATTCAAGATGGAATAAGTGGTGATATTTCTGAGATGAACACAACTATTCCAGCCTCAGCGGAGACACTTAAATGAAATATTTAACATATAAATAATCTCCCCTTGCTGCTAAAGAAGAGGAAAGGCAGTACTAAGAGCTTATTAAAGGGAACACATTTTTAGGTTGAATTTTTCCAAAACAAGTTTATGTTTATAAAAAATTCAAACAATACAGAAGCATTGTTGAGAATACTTAAATTTTTTCCTCCACCTAATAAAAATACATTGGAGAAATTGTATCAGGCAGAGCCCAGTTAAGGGACAGAAATAACAACAGTTGTTTAAATGTAGATAATTTCATATGAAGAATTGTTAAACTAGGTCTAAAATTGTTACTTAGGTAACTGGGATGCTAAAAGGGAGGGGTCTGCAAACTACAACCCATGGGCCTGTACCTGTTTTTGTAAATAAAGTTTTATTAGAACACAGCCATGCTCATTTATTTACACATTGTCAGTGGCTACTTTTATGCTATAATGACAGAGATAAATAGTCTTAAAAGAGACCATATGGCCTAAAAAGTCTAAAATATTTACCACCTATCTAGTCTTTTGCCAGAAAGGTTTTCTGACCCCTGATCAGTATTAAGGTACCAAAGAGACAGTACCTAGTTCCAGAACTGGGGGAAAACAGAAAAGGGGATGGAATTGCTAAAGCTTAGAAGCTTGGAGGAGTCAAAATCAGACTCTGAGAAGAGGGTGCTGTCTGCCTGCTGCTGCTATCTCTCATGGAGAGAAGGCCCATAAATGTTGGAAAACTGTGAACCAGATCTGTTTGAGTGTCTGAGTGAAGAAATAGGCTCAAAAGGGTTAAGAGACTTGCTTGAGACCACACGGCCTAGTCTCTAGTTTCACTTGAAAACAGAATTTCAGAATTGGTTTAAAATAAAAGAGATTGTACTACTTTGCAGTCCTGTCCACAGTGCATGTGTTCCTTTCTCTTTGCATCCACACCAGTATCTGTTGTTTTTGGACTTCTTAATAACAGCCATTCTGACTGGGGTAAGATGGTATCTCATTGTGGTTTTGATTTGCATGATTAGCGACATTGAGCATTTTTTCATATGTTTATTGGCCATTAATCTATCTTCTTTTGAGAAGCTTCTGCTCATGTCTGTTGCTCACTTTTTAATGGGGTTGTTTGATTTTTTTTCTTGCTTATTTGCTAGAGTTCTTCGTAGATTCTGGTCATCAGGCCTTTATTGGATGTATAGCTTGGGAACCTAACGGGTACCATGAACATTATCTGGGTGCCAGGCACACTTTTAACCCTGACTCAAGCATTACAAAAGAGATCCATGTAACCAAAAACATTTGTACCCCGTAATACTTTGAAATAAACTTATTTTTCATTTAAAAAAAATTAAATTAAACTAAATCAAAAAGCTGAGAGCATGGCAGGACTGTAGGGTGGGAAGGGCATTCTTGCTTAGGGAACAAGTCAGGAAAAATGCAGTGCAGGTGTAGAGCTTAGAAGAGAGAGCTTGCAAAGCTCCAGCCCAGACAGATTAAATGGTGATTGCTGGATGTGGCTCTCAGGTGTCAGTGTTTTTGGAAGCTCTCCAGGTGGTTCCAATGTGTGGCCAAGACTGCGACCAAGTGCTCGAAATCATGACATACATGCGCTCTAGTTCACGGAAGCTCTTTCTCTTCTGCCTCCCTCATAGAGTCATCCCATTGTGGAAGAAGTCCATCGTTTTAGGGTAGAAGAGGCCACTTATGCATTTGGTGGGAAGGAGGCAATAGGTGGCTGAGAAGCAGCAGCTCCTTGTCCCTTGGGAACAGTGTCAGGCACACTTGTTCCCGGTGCTGGGGCCACCAGGAGGGCGAGCTCGCCCCCGGCTACTTGCTGAGAGCAGCGTGGCTCCATCTCCCATGCCCCAGGCAGTCAAGTCCCTTAGTGGAGTGCCCTTCAGAGCAGCAGCATTTGTGTAAAGAAAGTAAAACAAACTCTCCTGAGGGAGGAAAAGTCCCACTGAAAAGGAAGCTGGGGCAGGAGAGATGGTCCCAACCCGAGGTGGCTCTGAATGTAGGACCCGAGGGGTGGATTTGCTGAGCTGCACAGCCTGGGGCCTGCTCAGAGCAGCTGCTGGCTGGGCCTGCCTGTTGTCTTTCACATGGGACAATGCATGGGAAGACAGACTGAAAAAGCAAACCTGGTTCTTCTTTAAATTTTTTTTTTCTACAACAAAAGGAGTACATTTCCTTGTAAAACAATGTTTTTGAAATACTGAAAATCACAAAGTAGAAAATCATTACCTGTCATTGTACGACCCAGACATGACCATAGGCAGAATTTTGGGGTAATCAGCCTGGACATTCAATGCATATAGAAAATATAGTAGAGATACAGCAAAATTCATATCATATTTTTTTAACTTAGTATATCTTGAGCATTTTCATTTGCAACATTATTTTATTTTATTTTTTATTTATTTTTTTTGAGACAGTCTCACTCTGTTCCCTGGGCTAGAGTGCTGTGGCATCAGCCTAGCTCACAGCAACCTCAAACTCCTGGGCTCGAGTGATCCTTCTTGCCTTAGCCTCCCAAGTAGCTGGGACTACAGGCATGCGCCACCATGCCCGGCTAATTTTTTTCTATATATTTTTAGTTGGCCGATTTATTTCTTTCTATTTTTAGTAGAGATGGGGTCTCGCTCTGGTTTCAAACTCCTGACCTTGAGCGATCCGCCCACCTCGGCCTTCCAGAGTGCTAGGATTACAGGCGTGAGCCACCGCGCCCGGCCTTGCAACATTATTTTAAATGGTTTGTTGTATTCTACCATCATATCACATACCTTATTTAATCATTTCTCTGTTTTGGACATTTGGGTTGTTTTTACTTTTCCTTTTCCATAAATAATACTACAAGGGACATCCTTATAGATAAGTTGTGACCCCCATAGTTGATTAGTTCTCAGTGTTCCGGCAAGTGTTAACAGCTCCTGATAGTGTTAAACAGCTCTTAGGTGTTGACGCTGGAAATAACTGGGCAGCACGCGGAGAGTCGGAGAACTGTCTTTAATCCATCTGCACCCCAGCTGTCTTCTGTTCTTCTGGCCCCCCTTCCCCGGTCTCCTCCTGCTTTTATACATTTAGTAGGACTCAAAAAGCGTCCAATCAGCAACAAGCATTAACAGCCAATCAGCAACAAGCTATAACATCCAATCAAGAACAGGCTTTAACAACCTATCAGGAACAGTGGGATTCAAAAATTACCCAATCGGGATCGCGCAAGCAGCGTGACCAGAGGACGGGAGCAGGCGGCTGAGCATCGAGCGCCGGCCCATACCCGCACAGGAGGCCCGGCTCTAGCGCATACGCGCACTGGCACACTTGCCCGCCGCTGCCTCCAACCGGCCCCGCACAGCACCGGCCGGCAAATCAGGGTCTCGCAAGTAGCCTGGCCGGAGGATGGGAGCAGGCGGCGGTGCATAGAGCGCGGGCCCGGACCGCCGGTGCGGTCCGTCTGAGGCCCGGCTCCAGCAGTGCGCACCCGCACACCGCCGGCCACTGCCTCCAGCCTGCTCTGCACAGCACCGGCCCGCGGGGATGCGGAGCGGCAGGGAGGCGGCGAGCGGCCGTGTCCCAACCCTGATGGTCTTCCCCATCATCAGGTCCTCGTAAGTTCCCAGCTGTGGGCTTTCGTGCCTTCTACCTGGAGCACTTTCCCTCTCCAGGCTCTTTTCTTAGTTAACCTCTATTTTTTCCTTCAAGTCTGAGCTTAGAATATCGGTTCTTCCAAGGAGTCTTCCTGATCCCAAGGCTGGGTTAGATCTGTCGGTTATAAACCTTGACAGCATCTCGCTCTTTCCTCTCACAGCACCAACACATTTACTCCTGCCCTCGAATGGTGCTGGGCCCGCAGGAGCTACCCAAGCATCTATTTGCTGATGGAATTCACGCATACGTCAATCTTTCTAAGCTGGGTTGTCAGGTACCTTTTTGTCCTTCAGAGAGGAAAAGCTGCGGAAGACTGATTTGGCCTCCTGCTCACCCACAGTCCTACGGCTTCAATGAACAAGTTGCAGGTAATGAAGCTGAGACCTGGACCCAAACATCCCAAATATTAGTTCCTAATTGTTCCTGCCTGGTGGCCACAGTCAGCCCCACCAACCCAGGCCAGTCAGCTCAGAAAGCAAGCCCCGGTTTTTCAGAGGATGAATTTCTCTTTACTAGGGGAAAATCTACATATCTGTTCATGTATCCACCCATTCATCCTGTATAGATTGGGTATATATTATTCCTGCACTCAACAAATATTTATTGAGTGCCCGGCATGATTCAAGGTTTAGTGAAAGTAGTGGATAAATCTCTTTCCTCTTGGAGCTTATAGTTCATCACTTATGTGGAAAGCACTGTGCTATCAATTTAGAGCATATCCACAGAGAAAAAATATGGTTCTCATGCCCAAAGAACTTACAGTTACTTACAGGATTTGTGGCAAGCACACAAAGAGCCATACCACCAGTTGAAGGTGATATGAGAGCTGGAAACTTAAGAATCATGGGACAGTATAACATCATCTTCTTCTGTGGTTTCTGAAGGAGCTTCCGTGTCTGTATACAATTTCAACTCGTGGTTCAATGGTGGGAACACCACTCAATCTACTCTATACACTCTGGCCTTAGGGGATTGATCTGGGGAAGGAGCCTGACCTTAACTTGACTAATCTGCTTCCTTCCCTGAAATATCTCAAACTTAAATTGAGAGGTTCTGTTTCTTTCTAGGAGTGTGCATTTTAAGAGGCAATGTTTCTAGGAGCTACAGGCATGTTTCCTGCCATGTGGATGTGTCAACCTAAATAACAGAGAGACTCTCTCGAAGAAAGTGATGATTATTCGAGAATAGGCATTGCCACGGGCATACGTGTGCCATGGCAAACTACGTGCATGTTCAGGGAGGTGAAGGAAGACAAATGTTTTTAAAGGAAAAATGAAGAGGATTACATAATTGTTTGAAGATAATCATCTTTGGCTATAGTAACAAGGGTGACACCAGTCCAAGATTGGACAGGCAGCTGCTAGGCAGATGTCCTCGAAGAAGTATTTTCTGTGTGTGTAAGGTTGGATGGTCTTTGTGCAAGATTTTGGTTTTTGCAGTCTCTTGTGATAGTTCTTGTTATCAGGTATTCGTGCATGAGAACCTTCATGGCCTTCCCTGGCTCTATTTGTCAGGGTTTTTAACACAAGTGACTCCATTTTGACTCTGACAACTTTCACAGAATAAAATGGGAGAAAATGAAGCCAAAATGAAGAGAGATTTAGGAGATGGAGCGTCTGATGACTTTTTATTTCATGGTTCCAGTGGTTCCTGCAGCCCAGCTCTAACTTCTCCCTCTCCTTATTTTATTAGTTCAAGCCTCCCTCATATTCCAATGGCCAATCTATTCCCCACCGGTATTTATTAGAGTTATATCCAGCCAAAAGAATCCTTTCTAAATTGGAAGGCTTTCCAGAGGAGGTGACATTTAAGCTGAGTCTTAAAGATTGAATAGCACTTTAGACGTTTTATAATAAGTTTTGGCTTTTGGTCCAAGCCAGAGCTACCAAAAAAAAAAAAAAGTCATACTTCAGTGGTTGTTTTGTACTTTAAAAAATTGAAATAACCTTTCCCTCAATAATATTGAAAGTTTGAAAATGTCAAATAATATAGAAAAAGTTGTTTGTCCCCTTCCCCTATCTCCACATAATTCTATCCTCCAGAAATAACCACTGTTAACAATTTGGGATGATCATTTAATATGTAGTGTTCTAGAATCTGCTCTTTTTTCAACATAGGTATTTAAAAATGTTTTTGTTTTTTGAAAAAACTTTATTTGGAAATAATTTCAAATTTACAAAAATTTGCAAAATTAAAAATAGTACAACGAAAAGAAAACTCACCTAGACTCATCTTATTGTATTTTCTCTATTGTTTGCTCTCTCTCCTTGAATCATTTGAAGGCAAGTTATGTAAATCATGGACCTTTACCTCTAAGTTCTTTAGAGTGGATATTCTAAGAATAGGAATAGTCTCTCACATAATTACAGTACAGTTGCCACCTTCATAAATTTTAACCAACACAATAATTGTATCTAACCTATTGCTTATCTTCCAGTTTTTTCAGTTGTCCTAATAATAATATCCTTCAGAGCTTTCTTCCCTTCCAGTATAGGATTCAGTCTAGGGGCAGGATTTCATATTGATGGAATCACAGTCGATACTCCTTTTTGTCTTATCTCTTTCATCTGACATAATGTTTTTGAGATTCTTCCATGTTGTTGCATAGGTCAGTAGTCCATTCTTTTTCTCATTGCCATTTAGTATTCCATTGTATGAGCACACCACAATTTTTTCATCCATTTTCCTTTTGCTGAAGAATGTTTTCAACTTTTGGCTATTATAAATAAAATTTTACTGAAAACCCTTTACAAACCTTTTGTGGATATATATTGTTATGTATCTTGGGTAATTAGCTTGGAGTTGAATTGCTAGGTCATACAGAAAGCTTATATTTACATTTTTAAAGGAAGCGCTAAATTGTTTTCCAAAGTGCTTTTAGCATTTGACACTCATGCCAGCTGTTTATGAGAATCCCAGTGGTGGCTCCATGTCCTAACTAAGGCTTGCGGCTGTCAGTCTTTTTATTTTAGCTCATTTTGGTGATAATATAGTAGTATCTCTTTGTAGTTTTCATTTGCATATCCATGATTAATTTTAAGTACCTTCTCATGAACTTTTTGGTCATTTAGATATATTCGTTTGTAAAATGTCTTCTCAAGTTTTTTGCCCATTGTTTTAATTGGGTAGTTTGGCTTTTCTTATTGATTTCTAGGAGTTCTTTACATATTTTGGATGCAAGTTATGTCAGAGTTTTATGTGTGTGTGTGTGTAGTTAATATTTTCTCTCAGCCTTTATCTTTTAATTCCTTTATTATCCCTCATTGCTGTCTGTGAAGGAAAAAAGAAAAAAAATTCTTTTATTAAAAGTTTTTTTTTTTT
>VBSM01003200.1:13668973-13680469 GCA_008086735.1 Cheirogaleus medius
CCGCCTTGGCCTCCCAGAGTGCTAGGATTACAGGCGTGAGCCACCGCGCCCTGCTTTTTAATGGTCTCTTTCACGGGCAAACTGTTTTTCATTTTGGCCAAATGCAGTTTATCAATCTTTTAAAAATAATTTCAGCTTTCACATTTCACATGCCTGTCTCCAATTAATGTTTGGGTATGGTGAGAGATAAGGGTCAAGATACTGTCCTATAGTGGGTTTTCGGCCTGCCTTCAGCACAGCTCTGGGCTCCCAGCACTGCATGACTGTGGACATCTCTCTCTGTTCGCCAGCCCAGCCCGGCTCTCTGCCGTGACTACACACCTAGCAGATAGTGCATGGGGAGGATTGGTGGACACAGAGAATTAGTTTTACATTTAAAGCTCTTACGGATTCCAGTTTTTCTTGCCAGTCCACAAGGTTGTTCTAAGCTCCACTGATTTCTCCTCATCCCTGAAAAGTCCCTCTGCCTGTGACAGGTCGGATTTTCTACATACTTGTGCATGACCTAGCAGACACCTCCGGGAAGAGAGCAGCCCTGGTCTCTTCTCACCTGGGAGGCCTCATCCGTCACCAGCACTTTGTTCCTTTAGGCTTCTTTGCTTCCATGACTCTCTGATGTCACTTAAAAATAAACAGTTGTTTTAGCTTACCCATTTCTTCCTAGTTGTCACAGTGATGACCCATCGCAACTGTCTGCATCATCGCTGAAAGCTAGAAACCTAGTTCCACGAGTTTCAACTACCATCTCATACCGACAACTCTCACGTGTTTATTTTGAGCTAGGACTTTGTTAATGGATCCCAGACCTTTACCTCGAGTTGTCCTAGTGTTCCACAGCCTCTTAAATGTACGTATCTCAGAGGCAGCTCATCTTTCCCTGTAAACCTACCTGGAATTTCTTTTCTTGGTGAGCACCATTCTCCACCCCCTCAAGTCACCCAGTCCCTGGACTTCTTGTTGACTCTCACATCAGTGGAACACTCATTTCACCGGAATCTATCCTGGAAAGTCTCACACATGCCATTGCCTCAGTTTCCCTTGCCATTGCTCTGCTCAAGGCCTTCACAGTCACTGGTCAAAACTATTAGAATGGCCCCAGCTGAACCCTAGCCTCAGTCTCTCTCTCTGCCTCTCCCTGCTTTATCTTCCTGACTACTTTGAGTGATCTTTTAAAATAAATATCTTTTTGAATATTCAAACATGATCGAGTCATCCCAAGTCTTAAAAATTCCTGAGAGCCCTCTTCATCTCCACAGAATAAAGTATAAATGCTTTAGGACTCAGAGTCCCTCACAGCCCTGCCCAAGCCTATCTTTCTAGTCCCATGTCCAGTCTTTCCCATGAAGATGATCGGGGACGGTGACTTTGTGCATCACCATGGGGGCTGCATTTCTGCATAAATGGCAGCGTCATCAGTGCCACTGGAGTCGGCAGTGAAATAATCCAGTTAGCTCTGAATTGCTCTTTGCCCCCTGGAAAAAAATGTGCATTCTCACCTTTGCACTGTTTTCCCATTCTACCTGCAATACCCTTCCTTAGCAAAATTTCTCTCTTTACTCCAAGACCCAGCTCAGATGACTTCAAGCCATCTCAGTTTTTTCTAAAAGCCACTCACCCTATATATAAAGGAATAATTTATTCCATGATTTGGAATTCCATTATGAATGCCAGTCCACTTTGTAGGACCAGTTTTTATTTATATATCTGTCTTTCCTGTTAGGCAGTCACATTTTAGGGGGAAGTTTGTGCAGGTATGTACCCCCACCTATTAGGCTGAGTACGTTTTTGCTAATTTGAATTGGGAATAGTTTATGGAGTCAGGGTGCGACCTGATTGTCACATTGAACTTTGAACATCAGTTTGTGGGATTTGTATTTTATCTGATGGACAATGGGAGGCATTAGGACCAGGGCTGGGTGGGTGGTTGCTGATGAAATGCACTCTGCCATGCTTAACAAAAATGGGGCCGCGTCAAACAAAAGAGCAGTCTGGGCATGTGCGGAGGCAGGAAGGGCAGCTGGGTGCCTGTCCAACCCACAGCCCTGGATAATAATCCACCTCAAACATTGTGAACAGTCACATGAAAGTGCTATTCCTGCAGAGAGCAATTAGCCAGTTTCTGAATGGTCCCCATGTTGGCCTTTGATTTTAATATCCGCTTTAATGTTCCAAAGGTTGGTTTGTTTAAATTGCGCCCTGTAAGCAACTTGTAGATGTTTCTTGATGGCATTGGCTAGGCTGGCTGTCGGTGTGAAAAGCAGGTTTTTAATGACACGGCTACATGTTCTGCTTCCTGCTGGCCTCATGTGAGGAAATAACCGTTCAGTTAAGGGGACGGTGTAGGTCCAGTCCCTGCTTCACTCCCTTTACTCCCCTTTCCCTAGCGGGAACCCACAGACCAGCCACCAGGACCTAGGGCCCACCCAGGCTGGACATGGCAGGGATATAAACAACTCCAGCAACCTGTTTAACCGCAGAGTCAGATCACCTGTGCGGCTCTTTTGTTTCTCTCTCCTTTTCTTATTTGTTTTCCCCTTGGTCTTGATTTTCTATTTTATTAACCTTGTATATTTCTTCTGCTGAAATCCACATCAAATACATTTTAGAAAAACTCAGCCTATAAATAAAACAAGAAAAAAATAAATCAGTAGCATGCCTTGGAAGAAAAAATACGTGTTTATTATAGAAATTTTAGGTTGGGTGCAGTGTCTCATGCCTGTAATGCCAGGACTTTAGGAGGCTGAGGAAGAAGGATCACTTGAGGCCAGGAGTTTGAGATTGGTTTGGGCAATATAGCAAGACCCTGTCTCTGAAAAAAAAAATAAAAATTTAGTCAGGCCTGGTGGTGTGTACCTGTAGTCCTAACTACTCAGGAGACTGAGGCAAGAGGATGGCTTAAACCCAGGAATTTGAGGTTACAGTGATCCATGATTGGGCTGTGGCACTCTAATCTGGGTGAGAGAGTGAGACCCTGTCTCTAAAACAGTAAGAAAAAATAAAAAATAAAAATAAAAATAAAAAAAAGAAATTTTATGAAACAGACAGATATAAAGAAGAAGGTGAAAGCTATTCTTTTAGAGAAGACCAGTATTAACATTTTGGTTTATATCTTTCTATATTTTTACATAAAATTCATATACTATATTTATATATTATAGTTAGAATATCTATATGTTGATATATAGATATTGTTATGCTTTAAATGTCCTCTCCAAAATTCATGTTGAAATTTAATTGCCATTTTAGTAGTGTTAGGAGGTGAGACGTTTAAGAGGGTCCGCCCTCATGAATGGGTTAATGCTGTTATCCACTGGGGTGGGTTAGTTGTTGTGAGTGTGAATTCCTGATGAAAAGGATGTTTGGCCTGATTTCCTGTCTCTGTCTCTCCCATTTGCTTGTCCTTCTGTCTTCCATCACGGGAGAAGGCAGCAGGGAGGCCCTCCCCAGGTGCTGGGACCATGCTCTTGGTCTCTCCAGTCTCTGGAACCATGCACCAAGTAAATTGCTTTATAAATTACCCAGCATGTGCTATTCTGTTACAGCAGGACAAAACAGGCTAAGACAGAGATATACACATACACAGATGGATTAAATATGCACTTTAATAACAATAAAACAATTGTAAGTTCTGTTTTATAACCTGCTTTTCTATTCAACAATATATCTCTCCTTGTCAGTATGTCTTCAATCTACTTTCTAGATAAATGTAGTGGAATAAAGTTAGAACCTAGATTTTATTTCTCTCTATGTCTAATAAAATAAAACCAGCAGGTTTTTTTTTTTTTTAGCAACAACAGCAATAATAACAAAAGTCAATAATAACAAAATAAAGAAACACAACCCCATCATGATGGTAAACAAGAAGACAAATACTTCTCTTTCCAACCTCCGGGAATAGGATATGAGAAAAGAAGATTAATAAACAAAATCTTGAGAATTTTTGCACATGCCCTCTAATTGGTAAGATAAAAGAATAAAAATTGAGCAAGAAGGTTAAGATAGCTTCTGTCTAGGGAAGTAGAAACAGCTGCTGGGAGCAATGGGTGGAAAGGGGAAGTAAGCGACTGGGATTGACAGTCAGTTACGTGCAGTCTCTGGTGCATCACACTGGATTAAGGGTCTAGTTCAAAGCTCATGGGTAGGGTCCGTATTGCCCACTTTACTAAGTGGAAAGAACCCTTTTACAGGATATTTCATGGAATCTAAGATGAGAGAGGGCAGAGCCAAATTTTCCAACAAAGATTTCGCACGGAGCTTGTTTCTTCCTCTATCTTCAAGTTGATGACATTTCATACTCAGCTCTTAAATTCAAATTTGGAGTGATGGGAAATGGATTTCAAGTAGGAAGGAAGTCAACAAGAATTCACCTACCCCTCATCAAAGGATCGAGCTGCCTTGTTAAGCATGCACAAGATCAAAATAAACTGCCTGGCACTTAAGCTAATATACTGTAGTTACCAAAAATAATGGTAAGAATAAGAGCAATGAGGAGAAGTGAAAGGAGTGTAGAGTGCAGTTGATAGCTGAAGAATACATCCTGGGGAAAAATAATCTAAGGAACAGAAGAAAATTTTCTGTAAGTACAGTCATACCTCAGTATCCATGGGGAATCAGTTCCAGGACCCTGAAGAATACCAAAATCAACAGATGCTCACATCCCTTATATAATATAAAATGATGTAGTATTTGCATATAACCTATGCAATCCTCCCATACTTTAAGTCATCTCTAGATTACTAATAATACCTTATACAATGTAAACACTATGTAAATACATAGTTGTGCTATATTTTTTATTTGTATTATTTTTCATTATTGTATTAAACTTTTTCCCAAATATTTTCAATTTACCATTAACTGAATCCAAGATGCAGAACCTGCAGATATGGAGGGTTGACTGTGTTTCATGCTATACAACGATTTAAGAAGAACTTGGGTTAAATTTTTAGAAGAGCTCAGAAATTAGATGATATTAATAAAATATCTGAATGAAGTGGAAACAGAGGTTGCAAAACTAAGACAAGAAAATGAGGAATAAGGCACTACCCATTGCAAGAGTAATAAATTAAAAACAGGAAGAAAGAGAATAATCATGGCTGAAAATGTAACCATTGAAATCCTGGAAGAGCTAGAGATAATTTTATTAAATTTAGAAGACTTATAAAGAGAATAAAAGAATTATAGAAAAAGATGATTACAGCTATGGAAGAAAGATAATAATGATCTAGTGTTGATAAACATGAAGTAGAGAATCCAATACATGGGATGGAAAAATTATTAAAAGATTTCATAGAAAAAAAATTTCTCTGGAAGGAATATCTGAATTTGATATAAAAGACAAACTACATTGTAGAATAAAATTGGTTCAGATGGTAGACTCTGAAATGTATCCTTTTAAATTTATCAGAGAAAGAAAAAGATAGCATTCTTTAGGTCATGATTCAGAATAAACAAGTCTTTTGAACAAGGGCCAAGTTATCATGAGACCTTTCATAGCAACAATCCAATCAATGGACTAATTAACTACCATCATTAAGGAAAATATGAAACAAAACAAAATGAAAATTAGCAATTATTAAACATAAAAGAATCAAGGAATAAATGCTTTAGAGCCATTCTGGAAGCAAAGAAATCAACTACTTTGTGATAAAATCCCAGTCAACCAAGAGATGAACAGAGAAGCCGTAGGAAAAACAAGTGGATCAATACACATAAGAACACAGTGAAATAATACCTACAAAGTTCTCAGATAAAGAAACTGTGACCCAAGAATTTTATAGCCATGTTGATTTTATAGTGGTAAGGGGAGGAATTTCTCCCTGCCCTCCAACACACGCATGCACGAGAGAGTTTCGATTTGATGATTAGATCCAGAACTCTTGCAAAACAGAGAGCTGCAGTTCTCTGGTAATGAGCAGGGGCTGTAGGGGGCCTTTTTCCTTGGGACCACTGCTGTCTTTGTTCCATCTTCTATTCTGGCTTCAGTATCTCTACCAGTTCAACTTCTATCCCCTCCTGCTCTGCCAATAGAAAAAGCACAATAATTAGCATAGGGTTTTTGCATTTCTGTTCACGTGTGAGGTTGGACTATAACGTTACTTTCCCGTAATGCCTTTACTCTGTTTTCAAACTAAGGTCATGTTTGCCTCATAATATGAGTTGGAGTGTATAATTTTTATTTTATAATCTTTCTATAGTTTGGGTAAGATTGGAATTAATTTTATTTAAATGTTATAATGTAGTGTATGTTTTAGTTGTGAATTTCTATATTGATAGAGTTGTAGTAAAAAAGCGTAGTTTGACGCTAACAGTTGTTTGAAATGTACCGAGAGTTATTTTATGGCCTAGTACAAAGTCAATTTTTACAAATGGTTCATGTGCACTTCATCTGTTCTCTCTTATTGTTGGGTCCAGAGTTTTGTATGTGGCTACTAGATCAAGACTGTTTATTTTGTTGTTCAAGTCTTCTATATCCTTACTTATTTATTTTTTGTCTTCTTGAAACCATACATTTCTGAGATAGGTATTTTAAAATCTCCCGCTATGATTGAGATATATCTCCTAGCAGTTCTGTCAAACTTTGCTATATATACATTTTGAGCCTATGTTATTAGAATCTTATTTATATCAATTAAATCAATTATAATATTAATTCTTAACTTGTTACATTCTAAAGTTAACCAATATGTTTGTTAATTGTCCCAAACAATGAAGGGCCTTTGGACTTTTTCATTTCGATCATGCTCTTCTTTCTTTATATGCTATTTTTACCATATATTTCCATTGTAATCTTGTTTTGCTTCCTTCCCATAAGACATTATTATTCTCTAATATTTATTTATTTGGTTTTGTGGTACAGTCCCATGGTTCAAAAATCAAGACACAATATATGATGGGAAAATTCTGTCAAAAATTCTTTCTCTCATCACTGATTATACCCCATCTCACCACATGGAAAATTTTTGTAATCCTTTGATGTTTCTTAGTATTCACACAACTATGAATATAAATTCTTATTTTTCTTCCTTCTAATACAATAGCATAATGCAAACAATGTTCCATACTTTGGTTTTTTTAATTTAACAATATATCTCAGAGATCTTTTAATACATAGGGAGTGTCATCATTTGTTTTTATATAGCTGTACAATATTTCATTGTATGGATGCACAATAATTTATTTAATGAGACTTTTATTGTTGGAAGCTTGGGTTGTCTCCAATCTTTTTCTAATACAAACAATGATGTAATGAATACTCTATATTGTAGAGAACACTTGCCATTTCATACGAGAGCAGTTAAATCTGTGGAATGAATTCCCAGAATTGTAGATGCCAGGCCAGAGGGTAAATGCATTTTTAATTGAACAAATTTTGCCAAATGGCCGTGGTAGATTTGGTTTGCTAATATTTAGATAAAAAATTTGCATCTGTGCTCATGAGTGAGATTGATTTATAATTTTGCTTTCTTGTAATTTTGGGAGGGGTTTTTTGGGCCAGGTTTGGTATCAGGATTATGTTTGCCTTGAAAAATGAAATTTGGGATGTTCCCCCAACACCTGGTAGAGCTTTTGGACTATTGGCTTTATTTTTTTCTTACATATTTGGTAGTATTTCTTAGTGAATCTGTATGGACCTGAAATTTTCCTTGTGGGAAGGTTTTTAATTACAGATTCAAATTTTCATCTGACATTACCGAAACTGCCTGTGGCCTCATTGTAGAAAGATACTTTGACCTACAAAAAAATTCAGGCTGACGTGATTTCTCTTTCCATGGAGAACTAATTCAATATCATGGTCAGGAGCATAGTCTTTGAAGCAAGGCTAATTTGATTTGAATTCTGACTTTGACACTGACTAGCTGTGTGAACATGGGAAAATTATTTAAGCTTTCTGCTTCAGTTTTCTTGTGTATAAAATGAGAACGATAGTAGTGCTTACTGCATTGTGATTTTGAAGATTAAATGTGTTAACACAAGTAAAACATTTCTAGGCACATTAAATAGATGCATATAAGGGCCAATTACTATTATTATTATCATCCCACCAGATGTATGTATATTCTGTTTTATGTTGAGAAGAGACTTTTAATTTAATTTTTGCTCCTTTGAAATTAATTTATCTTTTCTTCCTGACTACTTTTATAATCTTCTCTTTGTTTTTTAATATTTTCCAGTTTGATTATGATGTTTCTCAGAATGTATTTCTCTTTATATATCCTTTCTTCTTTTTAAATCTGTGGATAACAGTACTTAATCAGTTCTAGAAAATGCTTACCTCTTATTTTTTTCAAAGATTGCTTCTGCCGCATTCTCCTTCTCCTCTTTCTGGAATTCTAACTGTATGTATGTTGTACCTCCCTACGTCAGCCTTCATGCCTCTTAACCTCTTTTTTGTATTTTTCCATCTCTTTGTGCTTAATTTTAATAATCCCTTCAGTTCTCACTTTTGGTTCACTGTGTGTCTCTTCAGCTGTGACTAATCTGCTTTGTAGCCAATCATTAAGGTTTTAACCTCAATTATTAGATTTTTTTTATTTTTAGAAGTTTTGTTTGGTTCTCCTTGAAATCTGTTTGGGGGCACGTGATATTTCTAGTTCCCTACTCATTTGCAAGTGTCCCTCTATTTCTTTAAGCATATTAAACACAATTTTTAATTATGTGTCTGATAATTCTAAATCTGAATATTTCCTGATGTTTCTGCCCTTTCTTATTTTGGCTTACTCCCAAACATTGTGTCTTGTTTTCTTGGGTATTTTGTGATGGTAAATTCTAAGCTGCTCACTTTCCCTGGAACTTGATCTGTAGGAATTCTCAGAGGGCTGGGATGAAGAAAGTCCTCCAGAGAGGACCTGCATTTGCTTCTTCTCTGGCCCTTGAGGTAATACCACTGTCTGGGGTGATGTGAAACCATATTTTGGGCTTGAGATTTTTCCAACCATGAGGAAGTATAAACGTGGGCCACAAATTTAAGTAAATTTTAAATTTAAGTAAAATCAAGTAAAAAGAACTTTAATACTTTAAAAATCACATTTGGTAGAATCTACCCGTTTGTTCCAGGGTCCATGTGAGTGCCCATCCCCCTATTTATCTGTTCATGTGCATTGAGAGTTGTCTGCAATGAAATCTACCAACAGTAACAAGGCCTCCTAGGTAATGCAATTTAATGAGTTTTATTCTTTTGCCTTTGTTCTATTTTGCATTGCTTAATTTTATTGTGTAATGACCACATTTCCCCCCAGTACCATGAAGTCTTTACTTTAAAAGCAAATATGCAAACACTTTGCTATAGCACATTAAATACCTTCCTTCAGTCCGACCGAAGGTGTCGTGCCTGGTCCTCCCCTGTGTTTCTGTTCTGTCATTGGATTCCGCCCTGTGCTCTGCATCTAAGTCCCTGTTTGTAACCTTGGATTAGAGTCCAGTCTCTGGTTTCCGACACACCATTTCCAGCTTCCATACTTGTTGACAGACTGTTATCAAGCCTGCCTGTTAGGTTTTTGAATCTGGCCTGCCTGGAGAGTTCCTTTGCCAGGGCCTGTCCAGCAGGTCACTCTCGTCAGATCCTTGGTGCCAACTGCTGTCTTGGCTTTGCACCAGCCTCCTGCAGCCAAGCCCTCCAGATGGTGTGTTCTGCTGGCTCTATGGCAGCCCTCTCAGCACCTTCCGCTGCACCAGACCTTCCTACTTACAGGTGCCAGTTGGTCTCTAAATCTCTCCCTTCCCCGCTCTCTCCCTCTCCTTCTATTCCCTTCCCCTCCTCCCCTTCTCCCCTCTCTTCTTTCCCCTCCCCTTACACCCCCTTCCCTTTTAGTCCTGTCTTCCCCTTGGCCATCCTCACCTTCACTCCCTTCATTCTTCTTCCCTCTTTTCTTTTCCCATTCATTCTCCATCCCCCCATTTCCTAGCTGTAAAATGATTTGTTAGGAGGCTTAAATTAAATCATAAAATCTAAATTGCTTAGCATGCTATTGAATACATAGTAAATGCTCTCTGTATGGGAGCCATTCTAATTGTTATGTATTTATTGAAACATTCATTCGTACATTCAACAAACATTAACGAGCCTACCATGCAGCAGGCACAGTGCTAGGCACTTGTGGTTAAGGTGATGATGATTCAGACATGATCCCTGCCTTGAAGAAGCTCACAGCCAAGTAAGGAGAATAACAAGGGAGCAGACAAGACGCTGCAGTTAGCAGGTCACCTGTGCCCTGAGTCCAATGGTGTGTGTCATCTTGCATACGGAAGCTGTGGATTGCCAGTCCTGTGGGAGAATTCCAGGGGACCACTTGTTAATGTTGACAGCTGAAGGATTTGTTTCCTGTGCTGAGGGGGAAATAACATCTACAGAGTGTTATGGCCAAGAAGGTGGATTTCGATGCCTCTAAGCAAATGGAGGCTTTTGGTCTGCTCAGAACAGTAAGTCAGCCTGCTCAGCCTCTAAGCCTGGGACATCCCTGAAACAGAGTTTTAAAAAATCTATATTTGAGCCATTTTTATAAACGAGGCAGCAGATAGGAAGTAAGGTGGGGTGGTCGTGCTTGCCCCACCTCATTCGGGAGGCCAGCTGAGTCTCTGTAAGAGTTGACATTTCTTTTTAAAAGGAATCCATGCATTCTGTGATTTTCATCATGAGCCAGACTTGGGCCTCTAGTACCATTTCTTGTCCAGAAAATCTTGCCTTTGGAAAATCAGATGTCCCAAAAAACAATTTTCTGTAAGGAGTTGAACTATTTTTAAAGGTTCATTGAGTGTGAAATGTACTATTTCCACCTGTATTGGCCATTTGGCCTTTGCAACAGGAACCCCACCAAAGCCCCCTGCAGGGTCGCTGTCCAGAGGAGGAAGGCCGGGTCCCAGCTTGGCACTGCAGGCCGGGCCAGCAGGCTCCCAGTCTTAGTGCTGTTTGTGCAGGTCTGCCTCAGCTGCCTCTCTCTGGTCCCCTTTCCCGGGCTGACCCTTGGGTGCCCGTAGCAGCTCCCTCTTTCCTCCAGGCTGGGACATTGTGACCTGGAACTTTTGATATTGAACCTGCCATCGAAATCTGCCTGTCACTTGTCCCAACCCCTTAGATTCCTTCTCTCTCCTAGAGACCCCAGGTCAATCCAAGTGTTGTATTATATCACAGCTTTCCCTGGTCAGAAAGCTGACAACGGTCCCTACCAGGTAACATAGAGGCTGAGGTCAGTGACAATGCATATCTTCCGAAGTCCTGTAGGAATTAGTCTACCGAGCAATTTTCTAGTGTCAAGGCAGGTGGGTGAGGGAGATATTTAAGGGTCTGTGGGATTTTCTGTACCCTTCACATCACATCTGTTTGGTGGCTGCTTTCTTTGTCTATAAAAGGAACTTGTCATTGTAAAACATCGCAGCAAAAAGTTCAGGGACTGGAAGAGTTAGCCGGGCCTGGAAGGAAGAATGAGAGCCTGGCTTTTGGGTCAGTCTCGTTTTCTTCCGCTGTGTTAGCTGGATCAGAAACAGTGAGTATCTTTCTCT